>JAECUM010007502.1:0-61858 GCA_016617855.1 Megalonaias nervosa | reverse complement strand
AAGATAGAGGTTTTAGAATCTTAAAATAAGGCTTAAAAAAGTAGACCAGATACAAAGAGTATAGAATTGGTTTACTAACGGCCATTATTTATACTACTGTCCGTAAGTGTATATTCCATTGGTGGAAAAATAGATCATTCCATAATGAATCACAATGTTGACATACTGCTTATTGTACTGTTTTTTCTATCATGTTATTTTTTATATGTGTGGATTTAATTCAGTCAGAAGAAGAAGCTTGATACGTGCCTATTATTCACCAGATAACAAGCGAAAGTGGTTCCCTTACTGGCGTGCAACGCCTCAAACTACATAAGGGAGATAACTCATGATATATTAACTATATTTTCTTTCATTGATCACCGTCTTGAAACAAATGTTCGTATAATTAACATACGTGCACAAACAGCTTATTTTGTAACTGCAGTCAATTTTACCTGAGGCAGTTTCCTTTACCGCGGGAAGAAAAATTCAGAATGATAAAACAAACATTTTGGGACATGTTACCCGTTAGAGCCAGATGTGTGCCTTATAGAGCAACTATAAGTACAATGAGAAACTGTATGACGTACTGAATGGGAACTTCTGATCCTAAACATTCTACAAAATATGGACATGTGCTTATGTGGGATAGGTAACCATGTTAAGATCACTTGTACAATGTAAATTCAAATAATCTCTTTGAACATTTCTGGTGGTATGTTATAGTGTCGGGTACTAAATATTAGTAGTAATTAATAACGCATACAGTAAAATGGTTCATTAGAATGGAGTAGTCATATAAACGAGGTGTTCTGGCCCAAAACTCTTTTGTGAACTTGACGACAACATAATTCTCATCCCCCTCCACTCCATAGCCCCCTAAAGTTAGTCTAAACAACTACGAAAACAACTTTCTTGAGGCAACAGCGTCTATTTCATAATCGATTACCAACACGAGGATATTAAGGAATCGTGGCCGTCGTCAAACAAAATAGTGTTTGATCCAGAAACACCACTTATATAAGACTACTGATATATTTCACGCAAAATTGCTAGAGATGGCTAACAATTTTACTGCATCTATTTTGGGATATTTTACACAAAATTGCTAGAGATTTCTCGAGATATTTTTAACGTTTCAGGTCATGCAATAGTATAACTCTCATCGTCATGACAGAACAAGTACATATTAATTTTACAGCTGATAACAGAATCAGGTTCTAACATTTTGATAAAGTTTCCATGAGAAACTATTTTCTTATTAACGTAACATTTTTAGTTCATCATCTACTGTAATTTTTGTGTACTTGGTTTGTGATATTGGATTATAAAAAGATTGCCAATAGTTTTAACGAGCTGTTTTGTGATCAAAGCATGTTGATCAAAATTTCCGAATAATCATTACACACCAGAGACAATTTATCTTGTTTCTATTTTTGAAGTACGTGCTATACTTCTCGTTGTTAACCACAATCATCATATCCTTACCCTGGAAGAGAATTCTCTTCATCTTTAACTAGGTATCTACCACCGTAATCTCTTCCATTATATTTCGTATTTCACATAAAAGTTTCACTATCCTTATTTTTTAATTGAAATCACTGGCAATTTACTGTAATAACCAATCTAAAAATTCCACCTTACTAAAATCAACACTATTAGACATTTTATATCCCAACGCATATGTATTAATTCCATCAGAACAGTATCTCTTATCATCGAAATTGTAAAGATCAGATGTTATTATAACATCCGTCTCAATTATATCACAATTTGACTTTATTGCGCCATCATTTCAACATGATCACTAAAACCGTCTAAGGCCGACTTATAATTCTCAAATCCGAATACTTTACCGACCACATTTCCTTTTATTCCCTTGGATCGTTTTTTTTTTAACATTATCATCAGGTAATTTTAGACGGTACATTTTACTACGTAATCCAATAAACCCCGTTATAATTTACATCAACACTTCATCTTTAAACATTCATATTACTTTTTTATTTTGATCGCTGTGAAATCCACTATTCGTTGCATGATCAGAAAGATCAATCAGATCCCGGTGTTCATAAAGTTCTTTGCAAATATCATCAGATTCTATCTTGTACATCAACGAGTCAGTATCTGTAAATAGCAACTCTGCATCAGCCCACTCAACCGTAACAAAACTGTAATGAAACTGGTACATCAACCATATCGATATCTCAAGTACTGCCATACCAACATAAACTGGTTTGTTCAACCTTAAGTTTGTCTTTCTTTCATGTATAGCGACATGACTTTCATTAAACGTTTTCATACGTTATTTATAATTTCTATATTGACTCCAGCATTTTCTATGGTCTTTCCAAAGACGCTATAATTCACGAGCTTAAAGACGCATTTCTCAAATTCTGTTGTTGCAGCTGCTCTTCGTCTAGTATTAGAGTCGATATAATATTTCATCCAACACGATTGATTAAACTTTCACACACGATGAACTTTTCTTAGTACCAGACTATGATCAAGTGCTTTGTTTCAGATTTGTATAGTGCAAAATATATCTCCGTTTTTTCAAGAAGATTTGATTGAAGTTTTTGAACAACTGATTTACCACTAGTGCAATAACTAGATGAGTACTTAACAAACTGTAATCAATCAGCATTGACTCAGGACAAAATGGATAGTCGTTATGAGTGTCATGAAGATCAACAGGATAGACAAGCTCAACATCAATAAAAAATACCAATATTATCAGATAGAGTTTAATCCGTTTCTTTGAAAAACTGCTCTGGACTTATTCAACGAAATCAGCCATACAGCATCGGTTCAGACAGTGTATACCCCTAGAGGTTATTGGGATCAAATAAACTCTGAAAAACGACGGCAATGTCTTATTATAGTTGCTCATGTACATGTTATTAGCTTCAGCATATTTTTTATAACACTTATTAATCCTCTGATTCCTCGTTTTATGAAACAAAACATATCAGGGCCTCTCAGCAATTCCAGTTTTATCTTGCTGTGCATGAATAATGCGTCCCAAGATAAACCTTATGCTGAGTAATAGCATGCTAGGTCACGGAGGTAGTTATCAGCACCGACATCTCTGAAATTTTCAAATATATCCACGAGCAGCAATACGTCTGTGATCAGATACAGGTCATGATAATCTCCAAAGTTTTACAGACGAAATCATTCAAATTTTCTGAGCGCAAGCATAGTCGTTATTGCTGACACTTTCAAGATTTAATCGAGAATAAAAACTCTCCCGGTCAGGTAAACTTGTTTCATCAAATCTGCTCCAATCGTCAAGATACTCTTATGGAATGATACCTTTTCTTGTAAGTAAATTTGCTTTGTTACCGAAATGATCAGTCAAATTATCAAACTTTCCACATCCTTTCACGAGTTCGTCTAACGATGCCGCCAGAAACTGTAAGCTGTCAATGAATCTTAATTTGCCAAGAATTACTGACATTTACTTTTCTATGTTATTTGGGATACATTTTATTTTATCGCTGTTATTGATTTTCAAACGGTTAATTATATCTCTGTTACCGAATGCTTCTACGGTAATATGAGAATCGTATCCACGGAAATTATGTGCGACAACAGGATCGAAATCTGGTATTATAACAACGATTTTTACTCGATCCTGAGTCGTAAATGCCTGCTCGCAAATACGACATATTTTTGCCGAAGCAAATTCTGTTTCTTCTTTTATTGTAAGCGGTTTCATTTTCGTTATCCTACTGAGAAACATCATGAATGCATAACCTCGATAACGAGATTTTTCAACAACCACAGAGCAGGATTTTCTCCAAGATAAATTTTAATATGTCTTGATAAACTTTTATCAACTGCACAACTTTGTATGCGACCCCACATGGAACATGTTCTTGTACTTTTCTTGTAGAAGATTTATCAGGATTATTTTCTACTCCTTCCACAGGAAGTAGAATCGACACAAAATCGTAGTAGATTATAAAAGGAACTTTCATCTTGTGTATGTAGTTCGTGAACTGTAATATGTTTTCTTCTTTACCTGGCATAGATAATAGTTGTACGTCAGAACAATATTCTAGGTGACTATCTCATACCAGGTGGGACTTACATCCATGGAGACAGTGGAGACACTTGAAACAGAAATGTTTCTTTTGATTGTGCTTGTTATACTGCCCACCGACTAACCCGTTAAAGTTTTTAATCCACACGTAGTGGTTTTATAGAAGAGCAAGTTTATTTTTGTTTGTTTGGATCTTGCAATATCTGATGTGGCTCTATTGTTAATATATCTTGGATAGATCTTTTGTGTATCATGATCGACTCCAAATACATGAATACCACCTGGCAAAAATAAAATGGGTTTTTTCTCAAATTTTGGAACTTGATAATCAGAAACGGGAAATACATATCTGGAAAAAATTAGATTGTTAGAATGCCTAATATAATTTGATATTCTGTCGGCGTACTTATCTACCGATAACAACGCTGATAATAACGCCCATTGAAAACATTTGTTATCGTTGTTCTGACACTGATACTACATTTTGAGAGAGTTTTAAATTTTAGCTGGCAGATCGACATATGAGCTACCTCGCAATGGATTATAATTCATAGTATAAAACAAAATTTCTGCTTTTTATCGAATCTACAACACGATCCGGATGTTGTGAATTTATCAATTTTATTCTGTATCTCCTGAAAAATATCATCTGACAATGATATTAAATTTGTTCCAATCAAAACTAGGCGGAACATGAATTTGTACAATGAATTCTAGACCCTTGTGCGTTGAAAGCTCAGATTTTACAGTTGGTTGAAGTAAATGAAACAGATTTGTAGATGAGACATTTGTTAGTAAAAGCTGTTTATGAAGTCTCCACCTATTGTCAAATCCAGCAAATGCTATTGCAATATTTTGGAGCTGATAGTTTGTCAGGAATAAACTTTGTTTCGCGATATCTGCAAGTTTCAACATCATATAATGATGTGTTTTATATTTCTCCAATAGGACGATACGAAACTGCTAACTAGAGATTTTGACAAATTTATAGTATAACATGGCAAATTTATATCAACGACCTATCATAGTCAATAGTCTTGCAAGGGGTCATGAAATATTCTGGTGTCATCCAAAGTATTATGTGTTTGCCGGCAATGAACTTGGTCTTGTGATAAATCTTAAATAGAAAAATGCGATCGGAGTATTAACATCAGAAGGTTATAGGATAACAGTAAAAGCAAAAGATGATAATGAATACATAAAAATGTTTTTTCATGATTTTATATGGACATTGTTCAATGGCGATATTCCAGTATTAATGAAAGTTATCACGTTAATGAACATGTTACAGACAATAACACTGCAAATTTATCATAACAAGAGGAGTTTAAACAACATCCGATTTATGATCTTTACGGGCTGACAGAAAAGAAGTTGTTAGAAACATCAAAACAAAGAAAATTGTTGGTCATGTTAGTAATATGGGATATTTAAAGGTTACGGTTAGAGGTACTAATACAAGTTATGCCAGCTATCTCTCACGTCGTGTTGTTTATGAGATATTTCATGGACATATTCCTGTTGGTCTTGTCGTTGACCACGTCAACGGAAATAAAGTTGATAATCGTCTTGAAAATCTTGACCTCGTTACCTCGAAAGAAAATAGCAGACGAGGTAATACTGGAAACGTTAACGACGTTAAAAACCCTGCTAAACCTGTTATATCAACAAACTCTGTCACAGATGAAGAAATAGTATTTCCTTCAATCTCATCAGCGAGAAAATGTGTTAACATTCATCCAACTTCAGTAAAATATTTTGCTGATGGTATTACCAAATCCGCATTTTCGAAAACGAGTGAAGATAGAATCTTCTTTCGTTACGAATCGGTTACCGTTTAGTATCGTGGCAACATCACTGATTGTCAAACAGCAGTTGACATATTTTTTTAGCGTTTCTCTGTCCTACTCTATCCAAATCTTACCATATTTCAACACGCGATCGACTTCTACGTTACTGAGCAAAGTAAGATTATCTCGTTCTACTTCGAACTGAGCCATCAAGTTAACATCACCGCGAAACATGTCTCTTATAGCCTCTTCAACATGTGTTTACAACATTAGCTCGATTAACAAACCGGTCCATGTTATTCAACTATTTAACACAAAATTGCTGATCACGGATCAATCTTTAGAATATCCCTACGAGTTTCTCATGTCTAGCAACAATGAGCCATTTCATGACAGTATCCCTGTCATATCTGGCAAATATTTTTTATCTTTCGAGTTCTGATACCTCGAAATTTGTTAACAGCGCATCAAAGGCTGAGTAAGGATCATATTCAACGAAAAGATTTACGTACTTGAGATCTGTTTTTTGTGTTGCTCATAAAAACTTTAACCGCGTCAAGCAGCAGATTCATATTCAATATTTTAGCTCTGACAATACTCTTTACTTCGTCTGCCATTTATTACTCAAATTAGATAAAACTTTTATATATAATGTCGCTGATAAAAAATGATATGTTTCAACTATTGTCTGATCTTCGAGATGATCTCGATCGTGAGTCAAATGTTAAACAAAATATCACTAAGACCGATAGTGGTCCACTGATTAATAAGAGTGCTTTACAACGGATTGGAAAGCACTCCGAGTTCGATCTAGGAACATATTTTTCCTGTACCTGATGATCAAATTGCCGATGAACAAGGTGTTATACCGCAGCACGAACAAGTTTATGTTGCAGCGCAATCACGATATAATGTCAAATATCATCTTGCCAAAAAGATAAAAGATTTGATTTTACTGTCACAGAGCATCGGATATTTTGGGATATGCTCAAGCCATTTATGTGTACTGAACAGCTAGAAGTTTATGGTCGTCAATAAAATATAAAATTTTATTTTACTTTTGTAAAGATTTTAAACTTGTTCACAGAATTAACAGATGATAGAAGACAATATCTGATATCGTTGTGTAGACCAATACAATGCAAGGCTGTTCTTCTAAAATATGAAAAGATCTACGGTGATCTAATCGCATCGCTAGCGATCTAGTAAAAGATCTTTGATTTCACAAGCTGGAATCCAACTGTTAAAACTATAACCGTAACCGCACCATTTTACCAAACTTTTACTACCACGTTTCTCTATCACTCGTTCGATAACAAATATATCTTGTGTTGTTAGTTGAAGTTCCTGCTCATAAAACCTTCATATGACATCCTCGTTTGCAGGATCTTTTAGCTTATATGTTACCGGTATTATTGTTAAAACCTTGTCGATGACAAATACTTCCTCAGACCAGTTTGGGTAAAACCTTTTTCAAATGTTATTTTCATTAATGAAATTCTGACACGATCATCAACATTAAATGTATGCCTTCGATATATGTTCTTGTTTGCAAGATTTTTTATAGCATCGTTCGGTGACATTCCAATTTTTCTGTCTTTAGTGTTATTATAATCTGATATTATTGATGGCAAATCATCAATATATCTCTTGATGTTTCTTACTGTAACCTGCTTGTAGATCTTTTCTTTTATCGTACGATTTACGCGTTTTGCAGCGACACTCTTTCCTTCGTTGCCGGTAACATATTTTTTATGTTGTTTTGCCTTAGAGACTGCTCGATCTTTTGTTAAAAATTTCTGATCCATGGTCGGTCCAAATTTTATTTGGTTTTCGATACGTCTTAACAATAATATCTTCTAGCTCATTTGTTATCGTCGATCGAGTATTATCAACAACAGGAAAACTGAACGCGTATTTACTAAAAACGTCAATAATGTTCAACAAGTATATTTTGTTATCGTTGTACTGTGCAATGTTCTGCATATCTTCAAGATATTTCCCAGATGTCATCAACTGCGTTTGCGACGACCTTACATCGAAGAAATTTAATTTGGTTAGGTTTGTGAAGCTCATGAGCCAGAACGCTCTGCGTTCCACTGATATCTGATGCAAGTTTACCAGGTACCCCAACGCCAAGTTTATATTTTGCTTCAACCTCCCTTTGGTTTTGGTAATTTGCCAATAATTTTATAAATATCCAATGGTGATCAGATGAAAGCTCTTTGATTGTGCAGCGCTCTCAATAGGCAATTATCATATTTTGTTCAGATCTTTGCAATTACATTTCATTTATTTTTAGTCGCCTACTAAAATAATTTATTCGTCGGGCCTTATTGTCGGAGTGCTAGCACTCTGGGTTTGCATCACACAACCACCAGTGATTGTATCACCGGATGTAACTTGTTTAAGGAACATATTTTTCTCTTACCACAGATATCACAGATACTTTTCAGCATTTTTCTGTTATTACCGGTTGATTCTGTTGTTTCATTGATGTTATTGGTTTTGGTTCTGCATTTGGGACAATATGTTATCATTTTTATACTTGCTGTCAGACAAAATTAATGCTAGATTTTTACGATCCATGTACCGCTTTTATATTATTGCTGATACTTAGAAAACGGGGCAAATTGTAGAAATAACTTTAAGAAATTGTTGTGTTTAGATCCGCTATCGGATCCAGATATCTGTTGGATAAACATAACGTAATAATAACCACAAGCTGAAGTTCCAACCAGTTGAAGCTGATTAGAGTTATAGTTTATTTTTGTTTATATTTTTAAGATGTACTGTTTGATAACATCACTCGGAGGAAGACCAAACGAATCAAAGTAGTTGTTGTTGTAAAGTGTCCAATGAGTTCCAGATCTGTCTCTGAAATTTTGTATATTGGTAACACAGCATTGATTAGTTTCTGGTAATCTATCTCAACGAGTCAACAGTTTACTAACTCTGATGCTAACATGGTTAACAAATAGATTTACTTTCGGATATATGTTGTCAACGCAGAAAGTCCTTACCCAGGTTTGACAATATTTCAATTGTACGCGATCGACGACCTTGCATAGGTCGTTCCGATTTAGTATAGGTTTAGTGTGTTAACATAGATCACTATGCGATCCATTTTAATGTGATACGATTTATAAACGTCTGTTGATCCTGATCCTCCGTCGACCAGGATCGCTACAGAGTTTTACAAAACCATATTTGATCCTGAAACAAACGTAAATAACTGACGTTGATCAGCTAGACCCCGAAAGTGCCAGATAAGTTCAAGCAGTTAAAGAAATCTCTAGAATGAAAAGGTTAATACTCGCATCACCTGATCTGCAAGAAAACGAAGACAGTTTTGTTAGAATTGCTGGAATGCGAGGTCCACAGCTGAAAAAAAAGCTATCCGAGATTTTGATATTATTAGCAAGTACTGTCATCCAAACGATTGTGAGGAACAGCCATTATGAGTTGAGTCGCTGTTGAAAAGTACACTGCTTGAGATTAACAAGGAAACTTCTATGACACTCAACAGATCTGACCTTATAAAAGCAAAATCTCATGGTGGTAAGAAACAAGAACAAGATCGAATAAAAAAAGTTCATGATCAACTTGACGAACTAGCAGAACTAAAAAAAATCGACTCACAAAGTAGTCGTAGGATGAGAGACAGTTTTGCTAAAGGCAGAATATTTCGTGAGTTTGGTATGGACTATCCTGACATAAAAACATTATTCGAGGTAGCAGATAATCATGATGACGGCAATCCGTTAGCGACAGCATATATGATAGTAGATTCTCTGCAATCAGCGACCACAAAAAAATACTCTTCTGAACAAATAAATGCGGCACTGATATCAGTAAATACAATCGAGTCAAATATTGAGCCTTATAGCGATTCTGAACGAGATCTATTTTATCAAACACCGATGACATAACAAGTATTGGTAATATTATTAAATTTGTTGATTATGATATATTTGATGTTAATCTTGACAAATAATTTCATTAAAAGACTATATAAAGGAAGCTGGAAAGCTGCTGACAGAAACAAAATATAAAAATATGAAAGATTTGATTGTTTGGTATCTAAACTTACCCGCAGATGATATCAACTTGGACAATAAACATGGACTTTTGTCTTTTGAAACAGCATATGCAATAATTGCACAACATAATAATATTACGTTTAAAGATCTAACACAAGTAGTGAGTTATCTTAATTATGTAAAAGATCTTTACCAAACTAATGTGAATGAGTCACCGAAATACCAACGAATTTTGATCCTCCACTTACTGTGATCCATAGAAAATTATTTTGTTGTTTTTTGGGGTTTTTTTTTTTTTTTTGATGATGTTAGGTATAAAGATACATCATCTGAGGAATATGATGAATATAACAATTTTCTTGCTGATCCTGTTAATTGTAAATTTCGTGATCTGGTTAATAAAGCTGCTGCTGAGAAAACTTAGCGAAGTTTCACAATGACGAAAAAAGAAATAATAGACTTCAATCATATTTCATCTGGTCTCCATAGCAACAACAGAGTCGAGCTAATCAGATACTACAGGTACTATCATAAAAAAACTTTGCTGTATCAGACGCGCCAGAAAATATTACAGCAGAATAATACTAATAACGGCTGGAATTGCTCCAGCCGGCGGAACTTCAAACCCATTTTTGTTAATAGTGTCGGGGATAGGTATTGCATTATCAACAATAAATAAAAAGATCGAGCCAAAATATGAGAACAAACATACTTCATGTAATTTAGCAATAGCGACTATTAATATAATTCTTAATCAACTTCGAGCTTATCTCAGAGGTGAAAAGTTTATAATGATAGATCTGATACAGGAACTGCGAGTCAAAGACGCTTTGCTCGCAGACATGATACCGAACAGAGTTGCGAAATACGAAAAACGATACTCAGTAATTATATGTAAAATCGCTCAAACATAAGGATAGTAATATTTTATGTAAAAAAAAAAAAACAAAAAAAAAAAAAACAAAGGATAGTAACAATTTCGTGTGAAATATCACAGTACGATCCACCATACTATAAAAAATGGCAAAAGGGAGTACCTGACGAACAGTTTGAATGACGTGGGATATCTCTTATCTTGGGTAATTATTATATTTTTCCATTGTGCGTAAACATACCCCTGGTGATTCGCTAAGTGCGAAACGAAATTTTAGAGATTTAGAGGGCTGTCCAGGCTGATTTTCAATTTTGCAATTGTTGGATCGCTAAGCGCAAGAGAGTTTGTAATAAAATACACACACTAAGCGAACCCCGGGAACTTTGAGGTTCGGAGGTACCAGGCGAGTTTCATCTGGATTTAGTGTTTTTTAATAATTTTAGAATTACCCGTTTAAATATATCACGTCTTTTCAATGCTCACAAGCGCTACCCCAATTATAATAGCTTCTGTCTCGGAACGCAAGACAATATGTCTAGCGCATTTTTCTGGACTTGAACACGATTTAGTTTCTACTAGTCGATTCCAACGTGTTATTAATAGTAGACTGGAATTTTGTGTGAATGTTAGGTATAGCAATTTTGTGTAAAATATCATATATATATATATATATATATATATATATATATATATATATATATATATATACAAAGTGTGTTTCTGGATCAAACCCTATTTTGTTTGACGACGGCGACGATTCAATAATATGTCCTCGTGTTGGTAATCAACGCTGTTGCCTCCACAAAGTTGTTTTCGTAGCTGCTTAGACTAACTTTAGGGGGATATGCGGGGGTGGGAGGGTGGGAGAGAGAATTACGTTGTCGTCAAGTTCAAAATAGGGTTTGGGGCCAGAACACAGCCTTTATAAGACTACTAATGGGATATCAGCTTATGCCACAATGCCGCACTATGTCAATCAATGTCTTAACCAGACAGAGTAATAAAATAGAAAGCATTTTGTGTTAAACTTGCTTCGTTTTTATGTTTTCTTGCATCCGAGGGTACATATATTTGGGGAGAGCATATTTTATTTCTTTGATCTATATTTGTTTTTAAATGTTTCATTCTCTGACAGTATAAAATGGTTTACTAGACAACCTGTGTAAGCTCTGCTACAGACTTTTCATCTCCATCCTCTCATTAAGTACCATATCACTTTTTATAAACAATTACCAAAACCAATACAAGCAGATATGTGTTACGCATGTAGTCACCCCATCATAAACACATAAATTACCTGCTCGCACCCACAATATATAGTTTCAAAATTTTATTTAATATTTTAGTTCACTTAAACTTTTAATTATAATTCTCAATTTTAATTGCATAGTTCTATTTCTACAGTCACTATACAATATATCAAAATTTCATGTGTCTAGTTTTAGTAATAAATAATAATGTCAGCAAGGAGGATGTCTTCGTGTGTTTTGAATAAAGGCTTTATTCTGAATTTGAAAGATATTCCCTCTGACATCATTTCATAAACATAAACCATTGCAACTTATATTAGGTGTAGGAATAATTAAATGATGTGTATCAACTACACAGGCCCCATACATTTAAAAATTTTATTTAATATTTTAGCTCACTTAAATTTTTAATATATATATATATATATATAATTCTCAATTTTAATTGCATAGTTTTATTTCTACAGTCAATATACAATATATCAAAATTTCATGTGTCTAGCTTTAGCAATAAAGTTGGAAAACCATTTTAAGCTTTGATGGATATCTTACAGAACTCAGATAAGTTTTCCTATATTATTCCGACAATTGTTTCTAGTGATGAACTTACCCACCGCCTCCAAATTCTAATAATTTATACGTTAATCTAAAATGCGACATCATACTACATGTCTGCGGCATGATGCCACAGTTCGAGGCATCACTATAAACTGCCACACTGCAGACGTCGTAGCGATATGACTGAAATATTGTTAAAGCTACGTTAAAAATCCAAAACACACACACACACACACACACACACACACACACACACACACACACACACACACTTTTTGAAGATATTGTACTCAAGGTGAAATTATTGAAATAGGTATTCCGGCATTTTATTTAGAGGCTGGACTATAAAGGGAAGCACCGTTTAATGGGTCACTGATTTCACTTCCGGGTCAGCAGCTATACCTCATTACTCACAGTGCGCTCTCGCCGAAATTACTCAAAGGCAACGACACTATAATGCTACAATTATAAGAATAAACAATTACCTTTAAATCAGTACCAATAATGAGTAAATTTAAATCATGTTAAACACAAAATGAGAGAGGAAAAATGAACTAAACATAGACCTGGACTACATAATTGTGACCCGAGTGCACGAGCATTGATTCACTTTGCTGTCACCCGCTATGTCATTATGATTTTTGTTTCGTTTTCTCTGTCATCTTTTTATTATTGAAAAAGGAATGACATATTGGTATGACTGGTGTAATTATCAACTTTGAACATGGAGAAGAAGCGATTGTTATCTGTTCCTGATAGTGACCGGGTCGTTGTTTTTCCATTGGCTGTTGGGAGCGAACGTGTAGGTACAGTTGGATATTGGACAGCAAACCCCTCCCCACTCCCTCCACAAAACTGTTTGAGGCACACTGTTAGCTCTTGTCCATCCTTTGGTATATAAACCCGTCCATGCGTCTACAACACTGTAAGAGTTGTTTCCCCCTTACCATTATATCCACGTTACCAAAGGGTAAGGCTATTAATTTGCCAGTGAGCCTCTCCACAGTTGCTGCTTGAGCACTGTAGATAAAAGGAGCCACTGGGTACCAATTCCCATGAAATATGCAAGTGGCTGTTTATTAACTATGGAAAGGTGAATATGGTGTTATGATAGATGGAATATATATTTGTAATTCTTTTCTGAAATGTTTGAAGTCATTTTCACTTGCATCACTAGAAAATATATCACTTTGGTATATAGCAGAGAAATAAGTAGTTCTCCACCTTTTTTTTGTTCTGATATTACCGGTGGCAGTGACAAACTGTGTGAGGCATGACCTATGCTGGAACATCAGAAATTTAAATTTTGCTGATGCATGCATGGAAGGTAGCTATGATGTCGTAGTCTCTGCATGCTTGAGGCTACAATCTGATACTGCACCTTGCAATGAAACAAATAAAGATATTATCAAAGACAAAAAGATGACTTTAGTTAAGATCTACTACCAAAGTAGAGCTATGTTTTTCAGTAAATTTGGCAATGGTAAACTTATTAAACCTATATCAGGTAAATTATATTGGAATGTTTATGCCAATTGTACCTTGACCACCTTTAATGATAATACAAGATTCTTGTGGTAACTCATTTTAAAATAAGGTTTGCTATGCCATATTTGGATATTCTGCGATATGTTACTCAGTATATACCATATTACTATGATCTATTCACATTTCCAAATAAGGTGACAATGTCCTTATATGGAACATCCCAAAAAAATGGGGCTGAAAATGGAAATGGTTATCAGTTGAACTAATGTGATGAATGGTTCAAAAGAAAAAAATCATATAAAGAAAGTAAATAATATTCTACACATATTTTTACAATAATATGCAGCATTCCTTGTATTAAATAAGAGGAATATTTGATATCTTTTAGTATGTGTGGAGAATACATTCAAATTTTTTTATAGTAGGGTGAAATGGCACTGGGTGTGAATCACACCTGGCCACTCCATTTATACACATGGTTTCATGTAAGTAACCCATCCATGAAGTAGGGTTACTAATATTAGTACCAGCATGGGAGGCAGCATCACCACAAGTATTAGTAACACGTTTTTACCATCTAGATAACAGGATTATATCACTTGGAACTGACTGGTGCTTGGGGTAGATGTGATGTTACTCTTACCTTGGAACCACTCTGGAAGCCTAGTGGTTAGAGCATCTGCCTCAGATGCAGGAGGTGATGCGTGCGAACCATGGCTGAGTCATACCAAAGACTTCTAAAAATGGCACTAACAGCTGCCTCTCTAGGCACTCAGCATTAAGAGGTTAGTGTTAGGACAGGTTGGTCTGGTGTCAGGATAATGTGACTTGGTGGTACATCATGCTACATGTCTGCAACATGATGCCCCAGTGCTAGACAGCACTATAACTGCCTCACTGCAGAGGACGTAGCAATATCACTGCAGAATTGTTAAAGGTGTGTTAAAAAATCCAAATCACACACACTTTTACCTTGGGGTGATGCTGCCTTCCATGCATGCATTAGCATGTTCTGTTCTAACAGGGATTAATGCAAAAACAAATTTGTGTTCTAAAGGATTTAATGCCATGTTTGAAATGAAGAGGGATTTTGCTTTATGTCTGCATACAAAAGATCAAATAGTACCAGGCAAAATTGGTTTCAGTACATGGTATTACGGTACCAGTTGATTTTCCATATACCTCAATGCTAACATTTGTGAAATTAATATCTGTTCCATCCTACCAAGGCTGCTTATCACACTGTCTATGAGAGCAATTTTAGATTGTCAATTTAACGCATAATGCATCTGCAGATCATGGTCTACTTTGTTAGTTCTACAGATTACTTCTAACAAACTGCACAGACCCAGATCTGTTGGTGCATTATGCAGTGGCAGTTCTGGGTCTGTGCAGTTTGCAGTTGGACTCCTCTTATAAGTGAGTATATACCGTAACAAATTTTATCACTACTTTTTTCTGTAATTATTATTCATCAGCTTGGGCAGACTGATCCCCTAATCAGCAAGAGTTGGCCACCAGTATCTGTGACAAAACGATTTTGCCGTAAGTCTTATGAAAATTACCCTTAAAATACGGACTTATGGCATACAAGCAAAAACTGCAGATAAATGATTGTTGCCGTAAAATCTGGAGAATTGGTTAATCCATGTTTGATATGGATCCGGGTTTCATATTAGAATTAACGGAGTTAGTCAGGGAACCAGACATCGTAGCAAAATGACTGAAAAATTGTTAAGCTATGTTAAAAATCCAAATCACACACACACACACATTAGAATTAGTAAAATTAGTCAGGGAACCAGACTACTGTACAGCAGCACCACAGACACTTTAAACTGCACCTGTTTGTTCATGTGAAGCATCTGCATGATCAAACTGTTGATTATAGAATTTTTTTAAAATGGCATCCAGAAAGCAATGCATGTTTAAAACAAAAGGGAAGATAAGCTTCTAAAAGTGTTAATAATCAACACAGAAAAAGGAGTATTCAGATTCTTGTGAAGCTGGAAAGGACACAATTAACGTTTATTGGACATCACATGCCAATTTGAGTATGCCTCGTGGTGGGAGATGTGATTGCTGTCATGTGAAATGGAAAAAGAATTTCCAAGAATTACATCAGGTTGAGAGATAGCAACAAGCCATTGAGTTGCATAGGGTTTGGAACTAAAGTTTGTGCAGCTGTACTAGTGGTAAATAAAGTCTACTCATACTTTACAAACTTTTCAGTTGAACATAATGTTTATCGTTGCTGCGTCGAACTTTTATTTACGTTTTCCAGCTTTACAATAGCAGTTATTGATTATTTGTTACAACTTACTGAAAACTGGTCAATCATACAGAGAAAAATCAACTGCCTTTCTGAGACAGAATCATCAGAGATATGGTTATGTAAAATGATAAATCGTTGTACATTTTATATATTTGCTACATTTCTGTGGCATGATGTCTCAGTGCTAGACATCACTATAAACTGCCACATTGCAGATATTATAGCAATATGACTGAAATATTGTTAAAGCTATGCTGTAAAATCCAAAACAAACACTTTTCACAAAATTGTCTTTGGTAACTGAAAATATTGCAAGCTGAGGGATAAAGTTAAGGAAAAATAAACTGATATATTCCTCAGTCCTCATTGAACTGTATCCATTGATTATCTTATTGGCTTCTCATTAATGATATGAGCATGAAATTAACTACATTGGATATTGACCCTCTAACATTACAGCTTTGTCAGACTTCATGATTGTGAACTCTTTGGCCCTCACTTTGGTTGGTGAATGAAAAGATTCATGGAATTCACTTGTTTATTCAGCTGTTATTGTTTATGTTCAGTTATCCTTTTATTTTAGTCTTTGACATATGCAGAATAATACAGTTCACAAGTGAAACTGAGTATCATGTTGAACCCGTATTCATCAAAATATAATTGGTAGAGTGGCTTTGATGTCTGATGTTCATTGGTCAATAAGGACCACTGTAAGGTCAACATCAAGATCTGTCAACACAGTCAAGACATTGTGGTCTTATTTTTGTTTCTTTTATTTTCAGGGTTACAAAGGCAACCAAGAGAACATGCAAAGTGATGAACCAATCCAAAAGGGACATAGGAAAAGTAGTAGCTGGAGTGGGTAAATGTCTGAAGAACCCAAATATTGTGATGGATATTTATGCTGATGGAGGATGGTGTTAAGTGTAGTTTAGTGAACTAGGCCTGTTAAATCTCTTTCCTCTCGCTTTATTTCCTTCACTCAACTCCAGTTCAAAAGTGGATTTTACCTGGCATGTTTGTAGATTACCTGTAGATCACCTGTGAACCCAAGAAGACTTACTGCAGGCAGTAAAATTATTGTTCATATATCAATCAAGTCTATTTCCTAATGAAACAGTATGGTTTAGTTCAAACTACACCTGTAAATCCTGGTGTACTGAAGCATATACTACGCAGACACAACCCTGATCTGCGAGCACTTTGAAGTGGCATGTGGTGGTGGTAATGAATTCAAAATTCAGTTTTGCATACTTAATTAAGGTATCGTGTGCATCCAGAAAATAAATGTTTTGAATGCAAAACATGTAATCAGACTTAAATTAAGGTATCAGTATTAATGGTGGAGGAAGAACCCTGGAAAACCCCGGGAAGAACCACCGACCCACGAGAAGCTACTGGCGGGCTTTCTCACGTACCCACGTTAGCCGAGCCTGGACTCGAACTCACGCAGACAGAGGTGAGATGGCAGTGATCCGTAACGATCAGCGCTTTAGACCACTCGGCCACTCGGGGCCCCGTAATCAGACGTACAGTACATTCCAAAGAGTAATCTTTGGAAATTATAGTAAATGATTTATAGTTTCTTGCAGTGATTGCAAAATTTGAGTCTGTTAATGAGAATAATTGATTCTGTCTGTCCATCCTTACATCAGTAACCAGCTGTTATGAACTACTTTGATTGCTTTTATGCTATATACTTTGCATATACATAGTTTCTGATTTCTCCAAGATGCAATAAAAAATAAGGACTTTATAATTCATGAGCTGCTTCGAGTTTCCCGATAGACCTGTGCTATACATAGCGTATATTGTGCTGAGTGTCACTTCTGTCCTTGTTTATTCCTAAAGCTATCTGATTATTTGATGCAGATTTTGTCATATCCATTGCTTTTACCAAATTTTAATGCTTCCACATCAAATTTTAGCTAAATGCCCTATCGTTTACTGACTTTGTTTCACATGCTCAGGAGTTACCTATTTTTAGTGATGTAAGTGATCCTACAAAGTGTTGTAATCTTTATGAAAAGACTCATGTTTAATAAGTGTTTATAAACATATTAGGCACATAGCCAGCATATATTAACATAGCTAACATATTTTCATTAAAGACTGAGCATAATACAGGTTAAAATTATGAATATAGATTGACTAGATCATCCTGTATCCATTTTAGTTCTGCGTTTTGGCTTAACGCAAAAAATAATTTCCTGCACATTATTTATTCTACTTTTTGATTTGGCATGCTGGTTTTTTGGTTGGCTCCTTTTGATTATAATTGGTGATATTATCTTATAAAAATTCAGGCCAGTTAATTGTTTAAACACAGAAACTTGCTTAAGTAAGAGGATGTTTGGTCCGAAGGCAGTGCCAGTACCTATTTGTTCTATAACAATCATTTTTATTGCCTTTTGCTACAATAATATTAATGATTTTTATAGCGTTTTGCTACATAATATTAATCATTTTTATAGCCTTTTGCTACATAACATTAATCATTTTTATAACCTTTTGCTACATAACATTAATCATTTTTATAGCCTTTTGCTACATAACATTAATCATTTTTATAGCCTTTTGCTACATAACATTAATCATTTTTATAGCCTTTTGCTACATCACAGTAATCATTGTTGCATTAATCATTTTTATAGCCTTTTGCAACATTACATTAATCATTTTTATAGCATTTTGCTGCAATAATATTAATCATTTTTATAACCTTTTGCTACATAGCATTAATCATTTTTATTTCCTTTTCCAACATAACATTAATCATGCCTTTTGCTACATAACATTAATCATTTTTATAACCTTTTGCTACATGACATTAATCATTTTTATAACCTTTTGCTACATAAGATTAATCACTTTTATAGCCTTTTGCTACATAATATTAATTATTTTTATAGCCTTTTGCTACATGACATTAACCGTTTTTATAGCCTTTTGCTACAGCACATTAATCATTTTTATTGCCTTTTGCTATGTCACATTAATCATTGTTGCATTAATCATTTTTATAGCCTTTTGCTACATAACATTAATCATTTTTATTGCCTTTTGCTACATAATATTAATCATTTTTATAGCCTTTTGCTACAAAACATTAATCATTTTTATAGCCTTTTGTTACATAACATTAATCATTTTTATTGCCTTTTGCTACATAACATTAATCATTTTTATTGCCTTTTGCTACATAACATTAATCATTTTTATAGCCTTTTGCTACATAACATTAATCATTTTTATAGCCTTTTGTTACATAACATTAATCAGTTTTCTAGCCTTTGCTATACACAATTAGCACAAATGCCTTAACTGAGTAAATAATGTACTTACTTAAGGTTGCTTACATCCAAGTTAATTGAAACTGTGTTGTTATTGCATTTATTTTCAAAGCATTATTTCTGAGACCTGGCATTTTGGTAAAGGGTTGCAATGCAATAGCTACAGGTAAGTGTTAGATAATTAAAATTAATTTGACTCTATGAATTATGAGGAGGATACAATATATGTGACATAAAACAGGTTTTTCATTATGATTCTTGTCAAATGGTCTGGAAAGGGATTGGGAAGTGGAGGCATATTAAAGTGCAGTGAACTGCCATTGCATGCTATAGAAGTAGCACTAGAAATTTTGTAATGTTAAAAGAGCGTGTATTAAGCAAAAGGCAGAATAAAAATAGTATGTGTTCATCAATTTGAAGTGTCAGTGTTGATGTCAATGCAGAGATCTTGAATTTAAGGTTTTACATGATTCTTTTCAGTGAATGTGTATCATGTTTGCAAGTGAGATAGTGTTTAGTGTTACACTAAACAGTCCACCATCACTACCCTCCAAAGATAACATAGTGTCTTAGTCTGTTCACCACATCCTTCTTGGAAGTATGATAGGAAATAATGAACCTGACCAGACATAATCAGATTTGAGCCTTGAGAGCAACCCAGGATCTGATGACATTGATCAAGTGTTCTGGACCAGGGTCAGGGTGTTGGAGTGATCAAAGGTGCTCACCATTGAAGATCACTCACATCTCGCATCAGTCCACATGGGTTAGAGTCTCGGGCTCAGCCAGTGTGTGTAACATTGCTTGCCAGTAGCTTCCCTTCTTCCTGGGGGTTTTCTGGGTTTTTCCTCCACAAAATGTACTGGCTGCAATATATAGACTATCATGTGGTGAAAAATGGTATTGTGCCCAAACCCCAAACCAAACCAAGACCTAAGGGAAACATTTTGAACCTACAATGACATCAGCTTGTAAGCGAGATATTTCCAGATATGTTAGTTCAGAAAATTCACAATTTATTAGCAGATTTTTCAGGCAGTTCTCAAAGTCCTAATTAGGTTCTCAAAGCCCTAATTAGGTTCTCAAAGCCTTAGGTTCTCAAAGACCTAGTTAGGTTCTCAAAGCCCTAATTAGGTTCACAAAACCTTAGGTTCTCAAAGCCTTAGGTTTTCAATGCCCTAATTAGGTTCTCAAAGCCCTAATTAGGTTCTCAAAGCTTTAGTTAGGTTCTCAAAGTCCTAGTTAGGTTCTCAAAGCCCAAATTAGGTTCTCAAAGCCCTAGTTCACTTTTCAATGCCCTAATTAGGTTCTCAAAGCCCTAATTAGGTTCTCAAAGCCCTAGTTAGGTTTTCAATGCCCTAATTAGGTTCTCAAAGCCCTAATTAGTTTCTCAAAGCCTTAATTGGGTTCCAATGACTTTGATGTAGTTTTCAGGGTCACAGAGTGATATTCTATCCATTTCCATCAGTTATTGTGGGAGAGAACATATTGATAATGATTCCAAAATAACTTATTTTACAGTCATAAATTTGTTTAATTCTTGTGTTAAGTAATGTACACACATAGTGGGCTGACCATGTTGAACCAACTGGTGCTGTGTATGGTGTTTGGTGAGTGTAGTTTAGTGACATGTGCATTTCTATTTCTTGCACTACAGCTATGAATTTAATGAAATTATGAAAGATCGTAACCAAGAACCTGTTATATGTTACATGTATTGTGCCCTCCTCATAATAATTCATGTACTGTCAAACCTCCCCTTATGAGTACCTCTGACAAGCCCTCCTGCCCCCCCCCAACATTAAGCAACCATTCCCAGTGGCTCCTGAGCCATCTAATGAATTAAATGTTTGCATCATAGGCAAAATTGGCATCTACCTGGCCAGTTTTTATGGAATACTATTTTATCTCGAGATGAATCATAGCAAGGAAATTAAATGCTTGTACAGTAAAACCTGTTATGAGTGACCTCTGCTGTGAGCAACCATCTGTCATTTCCAACCACAGTCATAATGAATGGATTGATTTTAATATATAAACACTCTGCTGTGAGCAACCACCTACTGAACGCGACTAGCGACTGCGATGTCTTGGCAAAATATGCATTTCAAGACTGCTATGAATGACCACATTGTAAAAACGAGTATAAACTCCACCAACCTTTATTTAATTCCTGTAACAATGACCACTTATACCATTCTACAAAAAAAATAAAAATAAAATGAAAAACAAATAGCATGGCTACCAATATCTGAAATTTTGTAGGTATAATTATAATATTTTATATTTTCTGTCGTAACCCAGACTAAAGTACATGTAGATTATTCCAGCACTTAGCCTGGTTGCCAGTCTCATCATTGTTACCACCAATATGTAACGAGTAGGACCCAGTATCCAGCTCTGTGAACGACTGTATTGTGAGAACAGAGACAAACACCACTGACCATTATGTGCTAATTTGTAACAGTGACCACTTGATTAGTAAAGATTGTTCTCATAAAAACAAACATAAAAAAAAAAAGAAATGAAATAAAAGGATTCTGGCTACCACCGACATATGCTACAGTCCATAAACCAGCCTGATATCGTTGGGGTTTTTTCCCACGATGTTAGAGTAATTACATCTCAATCACCAAACTGTCGTCTATTCAAGTTGGTGCAACCGGGTTACACACTTTGTTTATAGAGTTAATCCCTATGTGTCTTTGAATTAAGCCATTGACTTTTGTCTCTAAGTAAATGATTCTGTTTCTAGATGAGATAACTGTTCTTTTTATTTCATTAATTGTTAGATAAGCAATGCACATGTACAGATTCTTCATATTTTCCAAAGCTCAGTCAAAACTGTCTTTACAGTCGATTTTACAACTGAGAACTAATGTTAACACCTAGTGCTTTAGTAACAATGGACAAACCTCCAACTAAAAAGAGACAAACTTTAAAAATGGAGAAAATAATTATGTCACAGAAAGAAGTGAAAAAAGAGCAGACCACTTGGTTTAAACTTCAGTAAAACAAATTTATGGTGTTATAAAGGAAAAGGAATAAATCTGAAATGATTTCATATACTAATGCATGTACATGTGATCTTTAAATCTAAATGTGATTTCATGTTTAGAGATAGAAGTATGTCTTTATTGCAATATAATTTTGTTTTCAGATGAATGCATACAATATTTTAGCAAGAACTATTAATAAAGAATAGAATATCTATAAAGTGATTGTGGTTATTTTTCCTTAAATTTTTCTGAATTTGGACATTGGAAACTGGTCTTTTTGTACAAACCTGCTTTGAGAGACCACCTGTCTTGAGAAACCCTTTTTTGTTGGCAGAAGGAACAGTCTCTCATAACAGGTTTTTACTGTATTTGATTTAAAGTAACACAAAGTGGATCTGCCACACACCATTTGTAACATCATCAACATGTTGGTATTACACAGTGTAATTATTTTTAAATCAACAGCAGCTACACAGAGATGAGTGAAAAAAAGGGACTGCACTTTGTCCATGCACAGGGTGTATTTTCCACTTGTGTCTGTGTAGTATCCACTGAATTACACCCACAACACAGTGAATTATCTGGGATTTAGAGATGGGGTTAAGTTTGAACCACACTATACACTATGCTGTTGCATAATAGAATTAATTGATTTACAACAAAAGGATGTTATAACCCACAGTAAGTCCTTAAATGATATTGTTGTAATCCAAAACCAGGAAGGTAGAATCCACAGTTAAAGTGGAGCTAAGAGAATGTTACACCTGGTGAAAGAAATACAACTGGAGACAAGAAATTTCATTGGCACAGTTCACTGAGCTTCACTCAACAGCATCCTCCATGAGCAAGAGTGTAACATTGCAAATTTTCTATGTACATTTGCAACTGTGATCAGCATGTAAGTTGACTTTCATTATGTCCCCAAATATTTTCCATGTACATTTACAACTGTGATCAGCATGTAAGTTGACTTTCATTATGTCCCCAAATATTTTCCATGTACATTTACAACTGTGATCAGCATGTAAGTTGACTTTCATGATGTCCCCAAATATTTTCCATGTACATTTACAACTGTGATCAGCATGTAAGTTGACTTTCATGATGTACCCAAATATTTTCCATGTACATTTACAACTGTGATCAGCATGTAAGTTAACTTTCATGATGTCCCCAAATATTTTCCATGTACATTTACAACTGTGATCAGCATGTAAGTTGACTTTCATTATGTCCCCAAATATTTTCCATGTACATTTACAACTGTGATCAGCATGTAAGTTAACTTTCATTATGTCCCCAAATATTTTCCATGTACATTTACAACTGTGATCAGCATGTAAGTTGACTTTCATTATGTCCCCAAATATTTTCCATGTACATTTACAACTGTGATCAGCATGTAAGTTGACTTTCATTATGTCCCCAAATATTTTCCATGTACATTTACAACTGTGATCAGCATGTAAGTTGACTTTCATGATGTCCCCAAATATTTTCCATGTACATTTACAACTGTGATCAGCATGTAAGTTGACTTTCATGATGTACCCAAATATTTTCCATGTACATTTACAACTGTGATCAGCATGTAAGTTAACTTTCATGATGTCCCCAAATATTTTCCATGTACATTTACAACTGTGATCAGCATGTAAGTTGACTTTCATGATGTCCCCAAATATTTTCCATGTACATTTACAACTGTGATAAGCATGTAAGTTGACTTTCATGATGTCCCCAAATATTTTCCATGTACATTTACAACTGTGATCAGCATGTAAGTTGACTTTCATTATGTCCCCAAATATTTTCCATGTACATTTACAACTGTGATAAGCATGTAAGTTGACTTTCATGATGTCCCCAAATATTTTCCATGTACATTTACAACTGTGATCAGCATGTAAGTTGACTTTCATGTCCCCAAATATTTTCCATGTACATTTACAACTGTGATCAGCATGTAAGTTGACTTTCATTATGCCCCCAAATATTTTCCATGTACATTTACAACTGTGATCAGCATGTAAGTTGACTTTCATTATGCCCCCAAATATTTTCCATGTACATTTACAACTGTGATCAGCATGTAAGTTGACTTTCATTATGTCCCCAAATATTTTCCATGTACATTTACAACTGTGATCAGCATGTAAGTTGACTTTCATTATGTCCCCAAATATTTTTGTTCAATACCTACATTAGCATTAAAATTTTGATAAGCAGTTGCCAAAATGACCACTTCCACTGAACAACATCATCAACACCAACATTGCACTATCATCATCATCATCAATAGCAACTTCACCTCCACTTATCATTTCCATAACATAATGAACTATTCCTTCAAATGCAAAAAAGATCACCATTATTATGATAATCATCTCTATTGTTATATATTATCCTTTCCATTTCATCATCATCGTCATCATCATCATCACAATACTGTAATATACCAAAGTAAGTTTTTGCTTCTCTATTTCAGTTTTGCCTGTGGCCTCAGCGGAAGACGTCCTTCAGTAGCTGAGAAATTTTATGGATCTGTTGATTCAGATTCTATCCTGTCTCCCAACATAGGAAAGAAATTCCATCAGTCACGCCACATCCCTGGTTGTATCTGGCAACTGTTGTGTAAGATACTTGCCATCAAAACCAGTGAGCAGGACCGCCCTGTTGTTGGAATGGTGGTATACATAGTTACGCTAACAGCTGCATTTACCTTCACCTTTTTTGGAGTCTGGTTCATAATCATTGACATTCGTAGTGACAAAACAAACACAACGGTCCATATTGGCATTTCCAGCCTGCTGATAGGGTTTGGGTGGCTCTGTCTTGGTATTTACTCCCACAGCTTAGCTGGTAGACTTTTCAACAACAAAAGTTTCGCTGAAAGTGTTCGAATCCATTCCAGGACTTTGTTCAAAATCAATGCTGCTGGACTTCTTTTAATGGCAGGGCTCGGCTTTGCAGGACTAGATCTTTATTCTGCAGCACAGTCATTATTGGGTTCAACTCAGTGCATTGAAGTTGGACTGTATCCTATAATTTGCACACTCCTCTATTCTTCTCGGGCCCTTTTTACAGTGATAGCTACAATCTGGAATCTTCTTGTTGGATGTGCAGTTTTGTCTGTCTGTAGGACGCACACAATTGGTAAGTTTTCAATGTTTTCAGCAATGTACAGTGTAACACTTTTTAGTTAAAAAGACATTTAAATTAAGAGTCAGTGTCTAAAGAATGTATGAAAGAAAATATGTCCACTGTAATAGTACATAACTGTGAACACGGGCAAAAAGAAAAGATTCAAGAAGTAAATATTGTCTAATCACATAGTACTGTGTTCAACAGCAGTGCGCTCATATTTTTTATGATATCATGAATCTATAAAAGTCGTGACAATTTTTTGTGTCCTCTAATATTTTTTTTACCCACCCACCCGAGTAGCCTAAGTGGTGTTAGTGTCCAACACGAATATGGGAGGTCATGGGTTAAAACCCCAGCCGAGTCATACCAAAGACTTATGAAAAATGGTATTTTTGCTGCCTCATTTGGCACTCAGCATTAAGAGGTTGATGTTAGGACTGGTTGACCTGGTGTCAGGATAATGTGACTGGGTGGGACATCATGCTACATATCTGCGGCATGATGCCTCAGTGCTAGACATCACTTTAAATTGCCACACTGCAGACACCATAGCGATATGACTGAAAAATTGTTGAAGCTACATTAAAAATCTAAATCACACACACACACACACACACACACACACACTAATATTTGTTTAATGGTGCTTTTTCCATCATATAAGTTTTCAGACTTTTGGTATTTACCATGTTTGTCCGTGGAAAAAACCTTCCCAAACTTTCCTAATTCTGGTAAATATTTGATGAGATATTTTGTCTAAATAATTAGCCTCTTCCCTGCTTTTTTTAAATTTTAGTAGCAGACCTCTAATCTTATCACGGGAGAGGAACTAAGAATTTTAAAAAAGTATTAATGACCTCTATCAAGTGCCTCTGAAATTTCCTTCATTGATGAAAACCATTTAAATCACTCGAGAATAATTTGGCAGGTAGAGCTTAAAAAGCATGCTCTAATTTCACATTTTGGATATTACAGTGTTGTAAAGCTCCACCTTCTCCATATCTGATACTTTGGTAAAGTCGTTGACTGAAAATATAAATGGGAGGGATGAAAGGGTCGAGATGCTAATTAAAAGCAATAATTGACTGAGAAGACAAACTACACCACTCCTTCGATAACTCGCTCCCTGATAACTCGCAAACCTGCTTATAACACGGGGTCAGGCGTGGATCCCATTTGTTAAAATCAGAAATTACCCCAAAAATAGATCCCTATTTTATGAACTTTATGGAAATCGTGATCAAAATTAGCTACAAAAACTTTGATATATCGCTCGTTTTATCATCGAAAACGGTAGATAGGACCTGGAAATTTTAATCAACATTATGAAATACCAAATTTAAAAATAAGTCATCCAATTTTTTTATATTTTCTTTCCAAGTGACATTCCTAGCACACCGCAATTAACGATATGTAAGGAAATTTCGATCAATGAAAATGTCACTTACACCGAGTGGAGGCAGTACTTTAATAAATAACTACAAATTAAATAATTTTTTTATCAATTGAAATTTGTGTTCTAGTTCTATCTTCTAGTTCCTTTTAAGTGTAATCATCATAAATGCAGTGTGTCCTCTTGTAATTAAACATAAAATGCGTCAATCTACCGTAACAGCTATGTCCGCAAGCATTTCTCTGAGAACCTATTTAGGTGCCGACCGTGTTTTGATAACTGACTTGCAGAAGTATTTGTTGCATTGTTGCACTGAATGAAAAGCTGGCCTCCTTTGTATTATCACATTAATTATGTCTTTTGAATCAAATAATGGAGGTGAAATAAAAGAAAAGTTAAAAGACACAAAAATCCTACAAACTTAAAATCTAGCCGCCCTGGTCGTATGTCAGGTGAACTCACTTCAGTTGATCAATTGAACACTGTTATAAATGTTATTGTGTATGTAACATAAACTACCTTAAATTAACTGACTCATTGGTAACTATGATCAAAGATAACACGTCAGCCAAGCAAAAAGAATACTATACTTCGTAAAATAAAGAGCTTGGTTTCACAGATACGGACTGTTGTGGGCAAGCTAGTTTCAGAGAATTCTTGAACTGGCACTTTGAGATATCCTCAAGAATGATAAAAAGTTTCATTATTACTTCCAATGAAATTACGATATCAATACTGTACTAATTGAACAGCACAAAAATTGAGATTCGACGTAGACGATTGTCTCACGAAAATTTCACTTGCTTTTTGAACAAAAGGAAACTTGTTTGGTGGTGTATCAACAGTTAGTCTAGTTCCCGCTCTTTTCACTCCCAATTTGGCAGGATACAACGCCATACCACTCCAGGAACCAGACTCACCAAGAAACCAAAAAGCAGTGACGTAATACACACATGTTTTCGTGTAAACGTAATGGTTGTTGAAACCAGTTGGAACTATCTTTCACATGTTGGACATTTTGACAATAAATGTTATTTAAACAGAATAACAAACAACTTCATTAGAAAGTGTGCTTTATTAAAAGTTATTATCGACATGAATGTAAAATGAGGATTCAGTCATTAAACAGCGAAGTTCCCTAACCCCGACAAACACACACACACACACACACACACACACACACTGTTTTCTCAATGTCCAAGCAATTTTTTTCAATTTTGGTAACTCGCGCCCTCGCTTATAGCGCGGTCTATGTTTGTGGACCCCGTTGTGCGCGAGTTATCGAGGGAGTGGTTATGAAGATTGCATTAATAAAGCAAATAGTAACCCTTACTGTAGCATAATCTGCATAATAATTGATCAAAATTTATGTCAATGTGGTCATGTAGGCACATGTACAGTAAAACCTGTTATGAGAGACCGCCCCTTCTGCCAACAAAACGCGGTCTCTCAAGACAGGTGGTCTTTCATAGCAGGTTTGTACAAAAATACGTTTCCAAGGTCCAGTTTCAGAACAATTTCAAGAAAAATAACCACAATCACTGTACATATATTCTATTCTTTATTAGTAGTTGTTGCTAAAATAATGTATGCATTCATCTAAAAACAAAATTATATTGTAATAAAGATATACTTATCATTAAACATGAAATCACATTTACATTTGAAGATCACATTTTAGCATATGAAATTGTTTCTGAATTACTCGTTTTCCTTTATAACAACCTAAATTTGTTTTACCAACATTTAAACCGCCTTTTTGCGAGTAGTCTGCACTTTTTCACTTCTTTCAGTTACAATAATTATTTTCTCCAGCATTAAAATTTGTCTCTTTTTATTTGGAGGTTTGTCCAGTGTTATTAAAATTCTAGGTGTTAAAATTATTAGTGCTCAGTTGTAATATCGAACGTAAAGATGGTGGCTGTGGGAAAATATGAAAAATCTATACAAGTGCATTGCATATCTAACAATTAATAAAAAAAAAAAATTTAAAAAAAAAAAAATTTATCTCATCCAGAAACAGGACCATTTACTCAGTGACAAAAGTCAATGGCTTCATTAAAAGATGACATACAGGGATTAACTCTGTAAGCAAAGTGTGTAATCCGGTCGCAGCAACTTGAATAGACGACAGCTTTGTGATTGGGATGTCATCACTTAACATGGGGGGGGGGAACAAACATCACAAGTCTTGAGCACTATCAATCGAATCCCACAAATGATTCTCTCTTGCTGGTTTAATAGACAATGACCTTATTCACCCCTGGCAATACCGATTAACTCGAGACAAACAATATACGCGGCCACTTTGTCAACTTTGGCACTTCAATGGCATTTCATGACATGTACATTAGCCTGGTTTGTGGACTGTGACATGTATCACCGGTAGCAACAATCCTTTTTTTTAATATTCTTTTTATGTTTGTTTTTGATCAGAACAATCTATACTAATCAAGTGGTCGTTGTATAATTGATTACATAAAGGTCACTGGTGTCTGTCTGTTCTCGCGATACAGTCGTCATAGAGATGCCAGGTTCTTCAGCGGCTGGGAAGCAAGTTAAGTGCGGGAATAATTAGTCTGGTTCCCTGCTCTGTATGCTTTCTGTTTTCCTCACCCCTATACGAATAACGGACAACAACACAGAGAGCATACGAAGCAGGGAACCAGGCTAGGAAATAATCTACATATACTTTAGTCTGGTTTACGACAGAAACTGTAATCACTATAAGCCTAACTAAAAAGATTCAGAGATCGGTAGCCAGCCTATTTTTATTTTTATTTTTTTTTTATATTTAGAACGGTATGAGCTGTCGTTCTTACAGGGATTAAATAAAGGTTGGTGGAGTTTATCCTCGTTTTTTTGTGATGCGGTCGTTCATAGCAGTGTCGAAATGCATATTTTGCCAAGAAATCGCGGTTGCTGGTCACGTTCAGCAGGTGGTCACTCATAGCAGAGCGTTTATATAATTAAATCAATCCATGCATTACGATTGTGGTCGTACATGACAGGTGGTCGCTCATAGCAGAGGTCGCTCATGACAGGTTCTACTGTACTTAAATGTTAATTGTTATTCTAAAATATGTTAAATGTAGATTTTACATTCCAGATTTTACTTCTGTAGGTTACATTTTTTAATATAGTTCATCATATTTTATTATTTTTTACTTTATGTACATACTGTTTTCCCTAGAATCATGAATTTTTGCAAGGGGATGAATAGTGTACCCTGATCTCAAAAGCAGGTCCCTGTTACCCACATTTAATGCATCACATTTGTGGTATAACTGTTTATGCCTGAAGTAGATTAATGTACACATCTCCATTTGTACCACACCTATACCGTATATACTCGCTTTCAAATCAATTAGACTATAAGCAGACTCTCCCACTTCACGCTGCAAAAAATGGATTTCACTATGACACTCCCATAAGACGAGGTGTTTCTAGCAAGTCAGATCCTTCAGCAAGGGGTAACATGTGGTCAGTGCATCGGAATTGCACTTGGGGAAAAAATAAACAAGTCAAACTAGATAGGTGGATAGACAGGGCAAATAAAGAAAATCCAATGTAAAATAAATACTATTATTGAGTTGATTATGTGTGAATAAATTGACAACTTAACCATTTGTCCATCTTGATGTAATGAAATCCCAAACACTTAGCAGTTTTAATACATTTATGTAATAAATCAATGCATTGAACTATATGTCATATATGGGTTTAAAAATATCCAGAAGGAATCAGTTCACAATATCCCATAATATATTACTTCCAAAAGTATTGTAATAAACAAAGTAAAGACCACATTTTTGTAATTCGCAGTATCCTGTAACGTCACTAAATGTCGCTGTCTGATGTCAGCTCAAGAATTCATCTTTATCATGACAGTTACCAGATAAAGTTCTGAATTTCTCCACTGTCATATGGTAGTCGTAAACATTGTCCGACTCGGATTTTTCATCTAATTCGTCATCCAGTTCAGATTCTTTGTCTTTTAATGTCATCTTTGCTGTTGGTCTTGTCTTGATTGAAATCACTGAAGAGTTTGTCATCCTCTGTCCCATCCATTGCATTGGAAATACCATATTTCTTAAATGTTTGACTACCGTCTCATTTGAAAATTCCTCCCATGCATTACACTGAGATACTAACCCAGTCCCTGGACATTTCACATTTTCTGTCTTTGCCTTTGTCCACCAGCATTCCTCTTGTGCCACTGTTACCTACATTCTAGCATTTACTGAATGAATTAAACTTTAACATTTAGATTATCCAGTCTAGAATCATGAGGGATTGTTTCTCAGTGTTAGAAGAAGAAAAAAGAGGGGGGGTTCCTGGAACCTCCCTTTTGAAAAGCTTGCCGCACTGCCTACACCGTTCACCCCTCTTGTCCTTTCAATGCTCACTCTGTCTTCTTGAACTGCAAAATTAACAACTTTCTAAATAACTGTGTTGTTTTCACATGCTTCATTAGTTGGTTATTTTGACCCTGTGATACAAAGTATTTTTTACATGAACTTCCTGAAGAAACAGTATGAGAACTAGAATTTGAGAAAATTGATCCGTGTAACAAATGTAATCATTGCAGAACTAAGTCATTATGTGGGAAATGATTCATGGAAAGTATCAATGCATCAATAATTTCAATACATAATTACTAAAATTGGAGAATCAGAACAAAACTATACTTGCCGTATCTTGTTTCCTTTCTGCTGCTGTTTGACAACATCTTCCATTAATCCGCTTGATAATTACAGTAAGCAAAACAAATTCAAAGTCTAATAGTCATAAGGTCATTCATGCAGTTTTTAAGAGATGTGAAGCTTTCCTTAGTTTACATACCAACTGGAACTTGTTTCCAAAAGCTTTGAGAGAAGTACTTAAAGTCTGGAAAGTTTATTTTCTACTGAAAGTCAACATTTAGTGTCCAGAAAATCAACAGGGTCAGGATATTTACATTAACATACCATAGCAATGATGATGTGATTTTGACTGGTTTATAAACTCCCAGTAGAAGTTAAGGATAGTTACATTAACATACCATAGTAATGATGATGTGATTTTGACTGGTTTATAAACTCCCAATAGACATCTTTAACAGTTAATGAAATCAGCAGTTAATATAATTTACAATAAAGTGTTCACATTTGTAGATGCTATATGTAGATATTACCCAGAGAACACCATCAGTATGCCATATGGCCATGATACAGATTCAATTACCCATATATAGATATAACATTATCAGTATGACATAACAATGATGTAGATTAAACTACCCATATAACATTATCCGTATGACATATAATCATGATAGAGATTCAGTTACCCATATACCATTATCAGTATATCATATAATAATGAGGTATATTCACTTACATAGATAAAATAACAATGATGTAGATTCAGTTACTCAGATAACACTATCAATACAATGTAACCATAGATGTAGATTCAGTTCCTTACAGAACATTATCAATATGACGTATAATCATGATGTAGATTCAATTACCTACATAACATTATCAGTATGACATGTAATCATGATGTAGATTCAATTACCCACAAAACATCATCTGTATGACAACCATGGATGTACATTCAGTTACCCACATAACATTATCAATATGACATATAATCATGATGTAGATTCAGTTTCCCAGATAACATCATCAGTATGACATAACCATGGATGTAGATTCAATTACCCAGATAACATTATCAGTATGACTTATAATCATGATGTAGATTCAGTTACCCTGACGTGTGTGTGTGTGTGTGTGATTTGGATTTTTAACGTAGCTTTAACAGTTTTTCAGTCATATTGCTATGATGTCTGCAACGTGGCAGTTTATAATGATGTCTAGCACTGGGGCATCATGCCACAGACATGTAGCATCATGTCCCACCCAGAAACATTATCCTGACACCAGGCCGACCAGTCCTAACACTAACCTCCTAATGCTGAGCGCCAAGCGAGGCAGCTGTTAGTACCATTTTTATAAGTCTTTGGTATGACTCTGCTGGGGATCAAACCCATGACCTCCTGCATCCGAGGCAGATGCTCTAACCACTAGGCCACCAGAGGAGTAATTACCCAGAAAACATTATCAGCATGATATATGATGATGATGTAGATTCATTTACCCAGACACAATTAACAATGCCATATGATGATGATGTTGATTCAGTTACCCAGGCAACATTACCATTATGACACATAATCATGATGTAGATTCAGTTACCCAGGAAACATTATCAGTTCAAAACTTCTTTTCACTAAAAATGAGGGCAATATGTGTTTCTTTTGTGTTCCAGGCATAAGACGTTTTCGTCGAGAGTTGGAAATAGAAGCCAGAAAATATGAGGAATACTGGAGAAATCGACTTCTTCTGTCTGAAGCACAAGAGGGAAGCTTCTTTAGGCGGGAGTCTACAGCCATTATCAACAGTATGTTTTTGATGAAGAAGAATACAAACCAAAACAATCCATAACTCTCTCTGCAGAAAATGATTTTTACATGTACAGATTAAAAACTGTTAAAACATGTATATATTTGTAAACTGTATTTGTCCAATAACCCTTAGTAACACACTACAAGCTTATTTCGTTCTTGACGTTAGTCTTTATGGAGTTTATGACGTAGGAACCCCAACCAGCATTGGGACAAAACACATGTAGAACTCAATCCTAAAACTAACTAATGTGTTTAAAAAGTCATCGACAAGCCATGTCACAAGCTGAAGTGCTTTCATGCTGTTTCATAGTTAATAGCAGAGAAGAACCTACTTTTTGCAGATGCAGATTGTTTCTTAGACGTTTGTAAGCAGATGTTCCCAGATATAAATTTTTATAATAAGCTCAGTTGCAAAGGAACAAAATGAGGAAAAATTCAGCAAGATCATAATGGAAGTCTGAACAACAGTATGATCCAATATCTAATGAGTCCAAAGGGAATGTCTATTTCATTTCCCTGGTTGAGTGGGAGGGACTACGTTATTGGTTTTTTATTTATTTCTAGCCTCAGATACCTTCAAAATGATAAACAGTGCTATCCAACAAATTAATTGACAACAAAAAAATTATCTGGAGATAAAACAAAAACAAATGGTTGGGAAAAAACTTATCTCCATCCTGTTCCCAAATGAAACTTGCATTACCTTCTAACCCTCCACTCAACTATTGATACCAGCAGTCTTCATCTAGTTAAGGCTGTTCCACTGCACTGATTTTTTTAAAGGAGGAAACTTTGTATATTGTTTGTTTAACGTATAATATGATAGTGATTATGTATGTGTTGTTGTAATGGGTTTAACACCATTTTTCAGCACATGATAGGCCATTATATTTAGTGCAGGAAGAACCTGGGGAAACCTTGGGAAGAACCACCAACCCATGGAAAGCTAGTGACAGACTCTCTCACGTACTCACTTTGGCCGAGCCCAAGAATCAACACACATGGACAGAGGTGATATGTCAGTAATCTGTAATGTTGAGTGCCTAAGACCACTCTTGGGATTTAAACAACAACAACAACGAGAACCTCAAAAACAATAAAAACACAAATAATAGCAAACTGTTATTTTTGAAAACCAGCCAATAAAAGTTAAGCATTCTGGCATTAGAGCCTTTCAGATAATGTGGATCAGCCACGAAATACAATTGCCATTACTAAAATGACAAATTACATTTTTACTATTTATCAGATTCTGCTGAGGACTATTCCATTTAAGCATACATGGTACCCAGGGAATGCACATTTTTTAAAATACATGCTAGGGTACTTAGATTAACCAAAGAGTTCATATGAAAACAATACAAAATTCTAAATGCATCTATGGGTGACTATTCTGTATTAAAAGTGCCTTCCATGTGTCCCTTGTATATTTTACTGGAACAGCCCTTAACAGATCTTGACGAAATTTTACAGAAAATGTTTTAACTGGCACCGTGGAAGGCATTATAGCAAATGCACATGATGTGAATCTGCATTCAAGTACACAGTGCTGCTTGCATGTCTGATGTGTGATTTGGATTTTTTAATGTAGCTAAAACAATTTTTCAGTTATATCACTACGATGTCTGCAGTGTGGCAGTTTATAGTGATGTCTAGCACTGGGGCATCATGCCGCAGACATGTAGCATGATGTCCCACCCAGTCACATTATCCTGACACCAGGATGACCAGTCCTAATACTAACCTCTTAATGCTGAATGCCAAGCGAGGCAGCTTTTAGTACTATTTTTATAAGTCTTTGGTATGACTCAGACAGGGATCGAACCCATGACCTCCTGCATCCGAGGCGAAGGCTCTAACCATTAGGCCACTAGAGTGGTCAGTGCTGCTTGGAAATGTTTGGAGACTTTTAAAATTACTCTTTCCTTATAACCACTTTACAGAATAGGAATAAATTGACAGGATTCCATTATAAAGGACTTGTGGGTTTGTTCCAATTACACATTCTGTTACACTACTTTGGTTTGGTTCCATTTGGTGTTTTATGGCACAGCAGCACAAGTAGGCTATTTAGTGCCAAGGCAGTTGGGGTAAAATTCCTTCCCCAAGGAAAAAGCATGGTAGCTGATCTAGACTAGTCCATTGGTAGGATACAAACCTACTCCCTTTAAATATTGCAGGCATTTTCCTGAACACTTAGCCACCATGGCTTGGTTCACTTATGATACACTCAGGTGGCACACTCAAAAATTGTTTTGAAAAGTGGAGATGAGTTTAATATTGAGGAAAGGGCAAAAATTTGTAAAAGTAGGGTATTGGCATAATGCCAAGTATGAGCTTATAATTGGAGAAATAAATGATTTCATGACACCCATGTGCCGTAAAAAATTATCCGCATAATTGTAAATGTGCCTCCTATAAGTTTTTCTCTGCAGCCCATTGTTTTCATTGTATCAAGAATAGTATATGTCCATAAAAGGCAAAGTGTTTATGGACATTTAACCTATGATAAACCAAGATGGCAAAGTAGGAATGGATTTAATATTGGGAGCAAAAGGCCAAAAAAATTTTAATGTGTGGTATGGGTTTACTAACTAGTGCAGGCATATCATTGGAGAAATGCTTACTATTGTACATTATTTGCAGACACCCATTGTTCATGAAAAAATATAGCAACATGTTAGTAAGTGTGATTCAAAAGAGTTATTTTCTGTTGCCCATTGATTTCAAAATATCAAAGATGGTGTATTTCCATAAATAGGTAAAGTGTTGTTGTTGTTGTTGTTGTTGATGTGGGGCTTAACGCCATTTTTCAGCACACGATAGGCTATACATGGCTGCATGTATTAATGGTGGAGGAAGAAACCGGGAAATCTCCGGAAAGAACCACTGACCCACGAGAAGCTACTGGCAAACTTTCTCACATATCCACATTCGCCGAATCCTAGACTCGAACCCACGCAGACAGAGGTGAGATGGCAGTGATCCGTAACGGAGAGCGCTTTAGACCACTCGGCCACTCGGGGCCCGGTAAAGTGTATATGCATATTTAATCTATCATACACCCAAGTGGTGCACCACAGAAATTGTTTTAAACTGGAGATGGGTTTAACATCAGAGGGAAAAGGTCAAAATCAAGAAGTGGGTTATTGGTTTATGAGAAAGCTTGGGCTTATATTGGAAAAATATTGTACGTGATTGTCATGAAAATATAACAAAATCTTTGTAAATGGGCTGACAGTTAGGTTTTTTATTCATTAGCCCATTTGTCATCAGTATGTAAAAATAATATATTTCCAAAAATGTCATAATGTATATGGATATCTAACCCAGAACAGCAGAGGGTTCTTCCAGTAAAACATACCTTTGACCCAGGAAGGCACTTATGATATAGCATACTCACCCATAGATGCAAATTAGAATTTTCTTATCATTTTAATATGAACTGTATGAAATTAAAGTACCCTGGCATATATTTTTTAAAAACTGCCTTCCCTGGGTGCCATGTATGTTTAAATGGAATATATCTGAACCAATTTTGATTTGACTTTGTATAAATGTTTACTAAGATATGTTGTACCAAATTGTAATCAGGATGGTATCTGTGGCAAGAGCATTGCTTCTTTAGGAACCAGGTTGAAGACCTATTTTTGGTTTCTCTAGAACAGCTAAGCTTTTTGTTTTCACACTTTGTAGAAATGTTTTATAGGATATTCTCTACCAAAATTGTGGACAGAATGGTTTTCCAAATAACAGCACTGCTTCCTTAGCAACCATGTGAGAAACCTGTTTTTGACTTATCTAGAATAGCTCAGTGATTTTTTATCAGACATTGTAGAAATGTTTTTGGGATATGCTTTTCCAAAAAGTTCAGTTCAAGATGGTTTCCTAGCAACAGTTGTTTCCTTAGTAACCTATTTTGACTTCTCTAGAACAGCTTAGCAGAGCATTGGTGATGCAGTAGAATAACATTTTCTCCAGAACCTCCTTACCTGAGCAGGTCAGATGTGATAGAGTCCTGACATTTCACATTCATACAAGGATACCACTGCATGATCTAATCTAGCTGAAGTTACTCCATATGCAAATGCAGTTAAAAATTATGTCAAATGCCCCTAATTTCTTATCATTTTAATATGAATTCTATGAAATCAAAGTACCCTGGCATATATTTTTCAAAACTGTCTTTCCTGGGTACCATGTATGTTTAAATGGAACAGCCCTAAGGGAAATTACTTTTATTATTCAAAGATTTTTATCAATTTTTTTTAATGCATTTTAGATTTTTTTCACCAGTTTTGTCTAAACATGCAGACAGGTAGGTGTTATGCATATAATTTGACAATTATTCTCATGACGATATTAAACTAACATGTAGTTTGTTTTTTTTTTCACAGCCAGTGACTGGATTATATATGATGACCTGTCCTTACAGGATGAAAACTATGAGCATGATGCACAATTACCAAATCTAGTATTTGATGACAGTCTGCCTGTCATCCAACAGACTGGTTCTATCAATAATTCTCCCAAACTCAGGCAATCAAATGTAGACCAGTCTGGAACTGCATTACAGTCTGGTGCAACAACATTGCCAACTGGTTCAGGATATTACCAGACCTTTACTCGTGAAGGAGCTATGCAGACTAGAAGTCCAGATGTCCGATTTGGGCAAAGAGAACTACATACCAGTCCCATGACTTGCCGCTCAATTTCTGAAGTTGAAGCAGGTGCAGAAGATGAGGTTAACTCCCGAACCAGACTAATTAACTCTTCTAGAAATGATGGCGTAAGTTTTGGTCATAAACTAGAAATTAGGTGGTGAAATTTAAATTAAAATGAAATAGAACATTCTGCTTCTGGGCTTATCTGATCTTGTCAGCAATTTTACTCAAGAAACGCGGTATTGTCAAAAATATAAGTACTCAAGTGTATACTTGAAAATTTGTGTATGTGGATAGTAAACCAACAGGACTGTGCTATTTTCTTGTACACCTGCCATAAGATGGAACATGTTCTGTTATTATGTTTTCTGTCCACTTGTCCCTCTGTCTGTTACTAATTTTGTTTCTGCACAATAACTAAAGCTGAATCACCATCTGCAGTTAACGAGTGTGTAGATGTCTTGCACAACGAGTGTGTAGATGTCTTGCACAACGAGTGTGTAGATGTCTTGCACAACGAGTGTGTAGATGTCTTGCACAACGAGTGTGTAGATGTCTTGCACATAAGCAAGAAAGAACCCTGTTATATCTGAGTCAAAAGACCAAAGAAAAAGATCACTGTGACTGAAAGAAGAAAATCATGTCCACACAACAACTCAAGTTCTCTACCAACTGCAGTTTCCAAACTTTGTGTATGGCTTGCACTTTGGATAAGAAAGAGCCTTATCAGTTTTGGCACAAAAAGATCAAAGGTCACAGTGACTGACTAAGAACAACAATGTTTCTGAGTACTGACTTCAGTTTATCATCATCTGTGGTTACTAAACTTCATGTATTGCGTGCACTCGGGATAAGGAAGAAACCCATTGATTCTGAGGTCACTGTCTCAGACTGAGAAAAAAGCTTTTCCTGCACAGTGTTATTTCTACATAAGGACCAAGCTTTGTGGTTGGCCTATAAATTGGGACTGAAAGAAGAAAAAATTGTTTCTGCACAATTACATTAGTTATGAGTGGCAGAGCCACACAAAACTTTGTGGATAGCTTAGACTTGTGAAAATGGAAAAGACAATAGATTTGGGGGTGAAAAGTCAGAATTTTTATATACCTACAATACTGATAAACAGTGGTTGGGCACATAATGTGTTGTTCATTATTCTTGTTGTTAGCTGAAATAAGTGCATAATGGTATATGCAAACGGGAATAAGCAATTTAATGCATACTATGTACTATGTTTGGTTGGTTCTTCATTTTACCTTCATTTTGTATCTTTACCCAGGCATATTTTTTAAGGTGTGTGTGTGTGTGTGTGTGTCTGTGATTTGGGTTTTTAACGTAGTTATAAAAAAAATTTCAGTCATACTGCTACAATGTCTGCAGTGTGGCAATTTATAATGATGTCTATCACTGGGGCATCATGCCGCAGACATTTTGCATGATGTCCCACCAAGTCACATTATCCAGACACTGCTATGGCACACTTCAAAAAATAAAATTAAATGCTACATACCTACCCTTTTTTTTTCAAGATGTTAGTTGCATCAACATTTCTTTTTCATAGCTTGCATATATAAAGAACTGTTCAGCATGCCCTGGGCACAATTTTGTTGTAAATTTGTTTACTGGACATACAATACACACAAAATGTATCAACCATTTTTGACTATTATCTAATCAGTATCCACTGAAATCCACTCAACTATATAGTGACATATCCAGGATTTACAGGTGGAGTCAGGACAGAACTTCATTCTGCTGTTGCTTAATAGATGTGATTGATATTCAACCCATGATGTTTCCACCTATGGTAGGGATACAGACATTATGCACCAAATCACACTGTCACACACACACACACACACCCCTTAATGGTAAGTTTATCATTTCTCATTTAGATACATTCACCAATCACAGTACATTAGGAATATGAGCCTGCTACCTCGTGAATTAAGCCCTACTGCAAGATGAAAATTGTCTTTTCCTGTTTCTCATACAGTCAAGGGCAATAAATCTTGCCAATTACCTCCCCTTGCTACCACCAGTTGATGCCAGTTTTTAGTTACACTGCTGTAGTGATAACATCATACATTTTACCTCCAACAATCGAAGTCATTATAGTGTTCAATTTGGATCATCCAAGTTTCATTTTGAATTTATTTTGTGGCACATTCATTCTCCTGCAGGTTGCATACATTATTTTTACAATTTCTGCCAAATTTGAGTGACTTTGTCACCTTTATGGACTTCATCAATTTACACCATGCTGTTGTCAACTCGTGTTGTCATTTACAAGTTAGCTGACCGTCAGACCAGCCTGTTCTGGTGATAGCCATCCAACTGTCCCAGCATTGGGGACTCTTTGAAAAGCCTTAGTGATAGACCTGTCTGTGTAGCTGTACTGTTGGTGACATACCCTCACTGTGACAGAGATTTCAGTGAGAAACTTGTCCATCCAGTCAAACCCTGGGAGCATCCAGTACCAGTGATAGCCAGACCATCTTCTATACTGCCAATATCCAGACCAACTATACACCCAGCAAAACCAACTAGCTGTTCCAGCAGTAGTCTGTTCACTACTTATCCACATGGGAGAGTAAGTGACATTTTGAAAGAGGAAGACATTGATTCATCAATACAGCCAGCTATGGCTCATCCAGAGCTGTAGGATTTGACACACAGTCAGTGTGACCAAGCTACTGCAAATCATGGAATGGATTGATTTTAGCCCCAAGGCCACAGTCAAGGACATGTATAGGGTGTTCGCAATTTCAGAATGCTCTCCACTTCCTACCACTACTAAAGACTATAATAGAAAAAGAGGCCAATGTGTTGACAGCTTTGGCCAACTTCAGCCTGACACATGAATTGTGTTTGTTGTCCATGTCACTCAGGCTTTATCCTACTCTTTACATATGACCCCCTTTTGGTCACCGTTACTCTTTGGAGGGAATGTAATAAATTCGGTGGCAGACAGCTCAGGAACTGCCCCTCCAGACCACTGCACAACCCACACAGGCATTCAAAACAACCAGACTCACCACTGCGAAAGGATGATAAGCAGACTGAAGACAAGAAATGTTTTCTGTCAAATGAGCAATATAGAACCAGCCTCAATGCTAGGAGACAACATCTAACCAGACTACAGGGCAGCCATAAAGAGGCAGCAAGAAACCTAGTTTCTCCACCATCAAGCTTCCTAACTCCAGAAATTGACATACCCTACTCTCCGCACTGCCCACTGACAGCCTACATGTGGACAGCCACCTACTTCGATTTCAGACTCACTGAATCTCCCAATTTCCACAGACTGATCGAGTAATCCAGTCCATTTCAGAGGGTCTTTAGATTTCATTCATCTTATCCCCTCCGTTTTCCTCCTCTATCCTCTTTACAGATGTACTGTCAGACTGGGAGAAGGATGCCTTCCTACAACTGGAGATATGGTCATTTATTGAAAAAGGCACTGTGGAGATTGTGTCAAGACCACAGTTGTTGGGGTTTTATTCAATGTTGTTTCTTATTCTGAAGTTGAAAGGCAAGTTGTGGCTGATTGTTTAACTAAGTCACTTCAACCAGTTCATCTTGCCACCAAAATTCAAGATGGAGATGCATTATCAGTCTGTCTCCCCATCAGACGAGATGAGTGTGCCATCAATCTCAGTCTGACATATACCCTATCCACCCCGCATCAAAGAAACTCACTCCATATTGCTTATCACAACAAGGTTTAGCAGTTCAAAGTTCTATCCTTTGGCCTCAACATCAGCCATGGATTTTTATCAGGTTATGGATTGTATCATCACCCCATTCCCTTCAACTTCATCTACAAGGATGGCAGTATACCTGGACGACTTCCTCCAGAAACATATGGTAAGTTCTATTCTACTCCGAAGCAGAAACAATATTCTCTCACATTTAGATTGACTAGGCTTTCTAGTGAACTAGGAAAAGGCTGAACCATGTACATCCCAGCTTTTTCTTTACCTGGGTATGGAGTTTGTCACCAACCCCAGTCTGGTATGGCCTCTCATGTTGACGTAATCAGGATCAATTCCTTTTCCAACAGGACTTGGATTCCAGCGAGAGGGTTCTTGAAACTCCTTGTTGTATTCAGTGCAGAAGCTGACTTGATCCTGCTCTGCCGTCTTTTTGTGCGCCCCTTACAAAGGAGGTTGATAGCAAAATGGCATCCCTTTCCAAGTCCAACAGTCATGATCACGCCTGTGATACAATCATCCATTAGTGGTGGAAACCAGGTTGTCTGACCATGGGGATCCCACTGGAGAAACTCCAAGTAGAGATAATGGTATGTGCCAATTCCAGTACATATGGTTGGGGTGTAACCTGTTGCCTGACTTCATTACCATCAGTGGCACGTGAGAGCCAGGGAAGTGCCCACTATACATCAACCTTTAAATATGAAGGCAGTTATCAATGCCTTTCACTTCTGGAAGGATCGACTCAGGCAAAATAGTCTGTATTATATATGTCAGCACTCTGGTGGTAACCTATCTTCTCAAAAAGGGGGTGGGGCAATTAATTCCCTGACCCTTGTGCTCTGATTTGGCAGTTTCTGTGTTAGTGTGACAATTTCCATTCAACGTATACAGAGGCAAACCTTGAATCTGGAAGGTCTGGTGGAAGCAGCATAGATGGATTCCAGACCCAATTAAAATAGGAGACCAGTGAAATTCTCTAAGTAAGCAGACCTGCCAACCCGTACGATTTTGCCACAAGTTTCAAAATAATGACCATAAAAGACAGACTTACAGAATAAAAGCACAAACTACAGAAATGTTGTTGCCATAAAATCTGGATTATTGGCTCAGCTGTGTTTGATTTGGACCCAAGTTTCATATTAGAATTAATGGAGTTAGTCTGGTTCCCAGACTAACTTTACAGCAGTACCACAGATGCCTTAAAGTGCACATATTTTTTCATGGGAAGCGCCCACATGATCAAACTGTTGATTATAAAAGTTTTAAAACATGGCATCCAGCAAACAAAGCATGTTGAAAACGAAAGGGAAAATAAGCTGCTAAAAAGTGTTAATAATCATCACCAAAGAATAAAAAGGGATATTCAGATTTTTGTGAATAAATGCAAGAAGGGACACAATTACTTTTATTGGACATCACATTTGAATATTTCATGGCAGGAGATGTGATTGCCATTGTTGTGTGAAATGAAAAAGAATCCAGAATTAAATCAAGTTGAGAAATAGTAACAAGTCATTGAGCTGCATAGGGTTTGGAACTGAACTCTATGCAGCTGTATTAGTGGTAAATAGGATCTATGTGTACATTATAAACTTTTCAGTTGAACATAATGTTTATCATGGCTGCATGTTTCAAATACTTTCATATACTTGTTCCAGCTTTACAGTATCAATTTATGATATTTTGTTAGACTTTACTGAACACTGGTCAGACTTATGGGGAAAAAAATCAACAGCCTTAACTGAGATGGTCTTGTTAGGGATGGCAGGTCTGGGTAAGAATAGTTCTTAACCATATGTAGGGGTCAAACTCACACAGTGACCCTAGTCTGTCTGTCTTATGTAATTAGGAAAACGGTTTATCATTCACATGGGGAATCCAGCCTGGTGGGGTGGTCGCAAGGGGAGGTAATGTGCAAGAGTTATTGCCCTTTATATGAGATTGACTGGAAAAGACAATTTTCATCATTTAGTAGGACTGGATTCGCACGGTAGCTGGCTAATATTCCAAACCTAATCAGATTAGGTACGTATTCTCAGAGAAACATAATTGACTGAAAAATTTGCTTTTTTTACCAATTGTTTGAGGCAATCAGCCTCTCTCTGAACTGTCAAATCCCGCAAGTGCTGACATATATAATGTTGTTACGAGTCTGTGCTCTTAAAATAAGTAACAGAAAAGAGTGAAGACAACAAGCTTTGTAAAATTTAACAAATAAATTATTTCCCTAGAATACAAAGTGAAAAATGAGAAAAAAGAACTTATGGTATTGCGAATTAAATCCAAAAATAATCCAATAATTAAAGACACAATTTGTAGTAATAAAAAGTCCTGAATAAAACTCTGTTCAAGTCCCGAAGAGTTCCAGAATTGAAGGCAATGATGTGTCTATTATGGCTTACAAAGTGCTGATGTGTCAGCAGTCTTTTGTTGAATCACAGAAATATTATTCCAGGTTTGAATTCAGTATAAATTCCAATGAATGTCTTTATCCAAGAATTTTGTCAGAGCAGTTTTGTATTTCCAGAGAAAATAATCACTTGAATTCAATAATTTTAGCATTTTCTAAAAAACAACCATTACCTAATGGAAGATAACCTTCTAGAATGATTTAATGAGTCTTGTTTATTTATAACACAGTAGCCTACAAAATTCACTTAGAAATCTCCAAAACCCTGACCCTGATCAACATATTGACTCCTTCTTGTTTACCTGAATAATAATCCTGACAATAAGCTCATACACATAGAGAATAATGAAGCTATTATAAGTTGTTTACATAAATGAAATTTAAAAAAAATAAAGTCAATCAGGTCAAGCAGAAATGAACTCAATTTTAGACAAGGTCAAATCCAGCAAACACTGTTACATTACAATAACATGTAATGAAAGAAAAAAAATTAAAACTGACAAACAATTAAATTAAATATACATAACACTTCCACTCATAAAGGAAAAGAAAGATTTATACAGTAAAGCTTTCTTTTTAAGATAAGTCAAATATGCATGTGGAAAAACACAAGATGAAATTTTATGAATGACACAAAGTATACATGAAACAATATATTTCTATACATGTGAAAGTGCATCTGCTATTAAATTGTCTTTTCCCTTGATGTGCCTGATATGAGTATTATATTCCTGCAGCAACAAACTCCACGTTAATAATCTCTTTGTTTTTCATCTTGCCGATGAAAGTAAGGGGGTTGTGATCACTAAACACAATAATCGGAGAAGGAGCTGAACTAAAGTGTTTTAATGCCAAACATTCCTTCTCAATTGTAGAATAATTTCTCTGGTGCTTATTTAATTTCTTAGAAATACAGCACACTGGATGATCAACACCATTTTTATCTTCTTGAATCAATACTGCTCCAACCCCAACATAACTTGCATCAACAGGCAGCTTAAATGATTGACTGAAATTTGGAGCTGTTAAGAACTGATGCACTCTTAAGTATGGTCTTTAACTTTCCAAAAGCCTCCTGACATTCAGACCAGTGAAACTTGGTTTACTTGCTAAATAAATTTGTTAGGGGTTCAGCAATTATGGAAAAATTGGAACAAATTTTCCGATAGTATCCAGCCATACCCAAAAATCGCATCAGTTACTTTTTACTGATAGGCACAAGGAATTCCAAGATAGCCTTGACCTTACCATCTATAGGTTTAACTTTTTGTCCATGTCCCATGATAAGTCCTAGAAATGTTACACAGCCATGACAGAACTCACTTCTTGGATAAATTATTTGTCAAACTTGTATCAGTGAGTCTGTCAGAGAATTTCCAAATTGTCTAAATGATCTTTCCAGGTATCATTGTAGAAGATGACATCATCCATGTAAGTATCACAGTTATCTAGACCAGATGTAATCATGTTCATTAAACACTGAAAAGTACTTGACGAACCTTTCATCCCAAACAGCATCACTTCATATTGATAAAGTCCGTCTGGAGTCGCAAATGCCGAAATTTCCTTTGCCCTTTCCATCAGTGGAATTTGCCAAAATCCTTTCAGAAGGTCAAATTTGGTGACATACTTTGCATATCTAATTTTATCAATGCCATCATCAGTTCTTGGTAATGGAAATGAATCTGTTTTAGTGACACTATTCACCTTTCTATAATCAGTGCACATGCGGAAAGTATTATCTGGTTTCAGAACAAGTATACATGGTAAACTCCAGTCACTTTTACTCTGCTCTTTGAAATCATTCTCCAGCAAATACTGAATTTCTTTCTTTTTTCAAGCATTCCTGTTTGAGAGGGTTCATCCTGTACATGTGTTGTTTCACAGGTGTGGAATTTACAATATCAATGACATGATAGATTTTATTTGTTCTTGTAGGAACGTCTGGAAATAAGTGTTCATATTCAAGTAATAACTGATCAAGTTCATTCCATTCATAGTGTTGCAAATGTGAAACTTTCTGGTCCAGATTATTCATAATTTCTGAATTCCAATGATTTGTTATGCCAAATTCAATATAGAGTCTGATTGCATTCCTTCACTTAAATTCTTACTGAGTGGGACAGGTACAACTAAATTAATTGCATGATTAACCTGGCTATCTCTATCAACATACCGGTACTCCTTTAATTTATTTACATCCCAGAGTACTATTATCATAATTTAACTGATTCGTTTTCTTCTTAACTTTGTAAGAGCCATAATACCTAATCTGAAGAAAATTTTGAAGAATGAGCAAGAGAGACAGAACTCTATCAGCAGACTCAAAAGTTTTTCTCCAGTGTAGTTCTTTCAAACCATAATTTCACTTTTGACTTCAATTGCTGGATTCCAAACTCAAGGGTAACTTGCTGGAAAATTCCAGACATAAAATTTTACTTTTAATCAGATTGGACAGATTTGAGAATGCCAGATTGAGTAAAAACACTTTATCAAAGCTTTTACTGTTGTTTTTGTTTAAATATTCCTCAAAGGAATTGCCTCTGGGAATCTTGTTGGCACACACATTAGGATCAACAAGTATTGGTTACATGACTTGGTCATAGGTAAGGGATTGATATTATTCTGCTAAATGGTTCATTAAATGCAGGAATAGATTGCAGATGAGCCTTAGGTATCTTCTGATTGGGTTTTCCTACCATTTGACAAGTATGACAAGATATGCAGTATTGACAAACATCACTTTTAATTTTTGGCCAATAGAAGTGATTCAAGATCTTGTGATAAGTCTTATTAATCCCTAAATGGCCCGCCAAAGGAGTTTCATGCGCCAGACTAAGTATTTCCTGTCTGTATGATTTTGGAACTACATTTTGATAGTTCGCTGACCACTCGTCACCAGCAGGTACCTTGTGTGGTCTCCATTTTCTCATAGGAATCCCATTTTTAATGAAATAACAAACAGGTACTTCTGTGGCTTCAGTTTTACTAATGGCCCTTCAAAACAAACAGGAGATCTCAGGCCCTTTTTCCTGTTTGACGACAGGTGATTGTCCTTTGTCACCCTGATTAGAATAAAGAGAATGTTTTGACCTGTAAAGTGCTAATGTGTCAACAGTCTCTTGTTGAATCACAAAATTATTATTCCAGGTTTTAATTCAGTATAAATTTCAGTGAATGTCTTTATCCAAGAGTTTTATCAGAGCACTTTTATATTTCCAGAGGCAATAATCAGTTGAATTCAATAATTTGAAGAAAATAAAATTAAGCCCAAACTGGTCACAACATAATACAACTTAAAGTGCTAGATGTTAAAGGACAACTGTTGTTGTTGTTGTTGTTGTGGGGCTTAACGCCATTTTTCAGCACACGATAGGCAATACATGGCAGCCAGTATTAATGGTGGTGGAAGAAACCAGGAAATCCCCAGAAAGAACCACCGACCCACAAGAAGCTACTGGCAAGCTTTTTCACATATCCACATTCGCCGAATCCTAGACTTAAACCCACGCAGACAGAGGTGAGATGGCAATGATCCATAACGGAGAGCACTTTAGACCACTCGGCCACTCGGGGCCCCAAAGGACAACTGTTAAAATCCTTACAGTCACAAGATAATATAGTTCCCTGCTTGACCTCAGGTCACAATTAGCATTTTCTAAAAACAACCATTACCTGATGGAAAATAACCTTCTAGTATGATGTAATGAGCCTTGTTTATTTACAACACAATAGTCAACAAAATTCTCTTAGGAATCTCCAAAACCCTGACCCTGATCAACATATTGACTCCTTCTTGTTTACCTGAATAATAATCCTGATAATAAGCTCATACACATAGAGAATAATGAAGCTATTATTAGTTGTTTACATAAATGAAATAAAAAATGGTCAAGCACGTCAAGCAGAAATGAACTCAATTTTGGACAAGGTTAAGTCCAGCAAACAGTGTTACATTACAATAACATGTAATGAAATAAAATATTTAAAACTAACAGACAAACAATTAAACTAAATATACATAACACATGTAATGTATACACAGTATCCCTAGGCTGTCTTATGTAATTAGAAAGACCGTTTATCATTCACATAGGGAATCTAGCCAGGTGGTGGCAAGGGGAAGTAATGTGCAAGAGTTATTATTTCAGTTATGTATCACTTGTATGTCACTATTGTCACTGTTCTGATGTTCTAAGCATATTCTAAGTCCAAGCAAAAGAGGGCCTGTAGCTTGGAAGTCAGTCTTGGTCTGTGTTTTCTGTTCTAGATGTTTTAAACTTTTAATCTAATGGGAGGATGGAATTTTGAGCTTTGATGATGGTATTTCATCCCAAAAGAGGTAAGCAAGGCAATTGTGACAGGTAAGTACTATATAATTCAGATTTGTATTATACAACCACTGCCCAAAAACACATTTCACTGAAAAGCCATTTGTTATTGGTGGACTTCCCATGTGGCAGATTTTAATGTATGAAAGTCGGACTGTCAAAAATATTTTGTACAATGAATAAAAAGCTGTAGTTATATTTTGCCATTATTTAAACGTGCAAAGGTCTCTAAAGGTTCTGGATTTATGGCTGGGGGGGACAGCTCTAACAGCCCCTAGGGGTGACAAGATCATAAATGTATCAGTTACGTCACTGTTGTTCTTCTAAATTTGCTGAATTGAGGACTACTGTTATATAATCGTGTGCAACATAAGCCATGCTTTTAAACAGTATTTGGATGGGCATTATGTAAATGTATTACTGAAATTACCATGGTCTCTAATGACATTTAATGTTTTATCCAACATTTACAATGGTTTTAAATGTCCATACTTATGTCCATCTGTGTATACCAGTTGTGCAAAAAAAAATCACTTAACATATGCAAGCAAAATTTCACAGGCATATTTGTATTCCTGTGTAAGTGACCTTTTTAGAGTTTCTGTACAGTACAATTTTTTAATGTTCTACACATTTTTTTGTTGATTCTGGACTTGCACTTTCGTAACAAAAATATTGTTTGAAAGATTTTAAGAAGCACTTGAGGATAATAAATAAAATTTCATAAGCATATTTCTACTTATATGTCACTTACATAGTTGAGTCCCGCTCCAAATAGCACAGACCCAGATCTGCCATTGCATAATGTGCCAGCATATATGTATCTATGGAGTTTGTTAAGAGTAATCTTTAGAACAAACAAAATAGACCATGATCTGGCATTGCATAATGGAGCAATAGATCAGGGTCTGTTTATTGCAGTTGGCTCCACTTGTTAACAAGCTTATCTGGCATTTATGTGTCACTGACCTGATTAGATTTTTAGACCACTGTATAAATTTACACATTTTTAAACATTTTTAATAGACTTTTGACAAAGGCCTTGTGTACATTTAGGTAGAAACCAGTGAGGTAGATAGTACAACTTATTAAGCATGTATGTTTTCATACATAAGTGAACTTATTATATTTCAGGCCGTTGTAGCATGTTTTCCTTGCTTTATTAATATACATTTGTTTCCCTTTTTAACTTTTATTTCATATGAGCCTTGCTAGTAAGATTATTAAAAAAAAAAAAAAAATACACTCTAAGTGGAAAAATGAAATTGTGTGTGCATGTCTATGTGCCTATTTAGGTAACCTGATTTTCATATCATTGTAGCACCTTTTTATATTTTTCTTACATTTTTATAATTTTTGGGACATGCAATCATTTGGTCTATAGTGGGGCATACATATTTTCCAAGACTGCTCCAGTGGCCTAGTGGATAGAACGTCTGCCTCAGATGCAGGAGGTCGCAGGTTAAAACCCCAGCTGAGTCATACCAAAGACTTATAAGTACTAACATAAGCTATAAGCTGTCATACTGTAGATATTATAGTGATATGACTGAAAATTTTTTTAAAGCTATGTTAAAACTCCAAATTACATACACACATTTTACAAACAAATCTGTTTTCTTATTTTTACAGACAAGAAATGTTTGCTTGCTGTCTGGCTCAGAGATGGATGAAGACTCGGCTCCACCTATCATGACATGTGATAAACTACTCCTGTGTTACTGGAAAATTTCTGTAGGGCACCAAACCTTTAAAATATATGCAAAATTCTATCCCAGTCACTCTCTACTTGAATATTGTCAAAAATAGGGCTAAATGTTTTGCCTTCCTGTAGCCGAGATCTGTCTAACCCTATGGGAGAAATAACATTGCATCACTTGTGGTTGGGTATCAGCATGACTTCTTGCATCCTGATATAGGAGACTATTACAGTATGTATTGCCATATATTGGGCAGATCAGTAGAAACTACAAATTAATGTAAAGGAGTGTGCAAGAAGCCTCAAGTAATTTTAATTTTAATGTCTTAAATGAATGTTAACTGGACTTCATTGGGAAAGTCTGATTTAAATGCCAAAAGGCTTCTGCTTGCTTTGCATGTTTTCATCTCCTGCCACATTGTTGGAAAGGATAGGATGATGTTCGCCAACATGGGTACTCAACTTTGTCATCCTACACTACGAACTTCAACCCTGCAATACATCCTCAACAAATTGTGTGGTTATCAATTAATTTTCCATTGCTCAAAAATGCTGCCAGATTAATGATTTTTCCCATTTGTTTGGTACCATCTCATACAAGGCCTCAGGCTCCATGACTGCCATTTTGGGTCACCTTAAAAATCTTGTCATCGTTACTTTTCCTGAATAAATAGTCATATCAGCATGTAGTTTTACTAAAAGACTTTTTATGTTTAGTTTGCCATAAATGAACATCCTGCCAATCTGGGGTCTAGTATGGCTGCCACCATGACCCTCTTGCAAATTGTATTATCCTACTTGACCTGCCATTTATCCAGGATCATCCCCTAATTTTTATTTAAAAATCCAAAAATCCTGATTTACAAAATTTTTTACTAAAATTCTGATCTTTTAAAATGCCAACAACTTTTAAAAGATACCTTTTGTTTCACAATGGCTGTGCAAAGTGAGCAGAGGTGATCTTGAAATTCGATGAGGAATGCACTGTGGTCATAGAGTGAAAATCTATCATTTTTCCAGTTTCATCTTTTATGCTCATATTTATTGTTAATTGAATTAACACTAAATATTGATTTTCACGGTATAACCAGCATTCATTTTTTCATTAAGTAAATAGTACAAGACATTTCATTGTAAAGTTTTTGTAACTATATGGTCACAATCACTCATGGTGGCAGGTCTGCACTACTTCTTTTAGATGCAGACCTGCCAACCTTTACGATTTTGCCACAAGTCATACGACAATCACCCTTAAAATACAGACTTACAGAATAAAAGCTAAAACTTTGGAAAAATGATTGTTGCCGAAAAATCTGGATAATTGGTTCATCCATGTTTAATTTGGATCCGGGTTTCATATTAGAATTAATAGAGTTAGTCAGTGAACCAGACTAACTTTACAACAGTACGTAAGATGCTTTGAAGTGCACATATTTTTTCAGGCAAAGCATCTGCATGATCAAACTGGTGATTAGAGAATTTTTTTTTTTTAATGGCATCCAGCAAGTGATAATTGTTGAAGATGAAAGGGAAAATAAGCCTCTTTAAAAAAGTGTTTGTAGTAAGCACAGAAGAATAAGAAAGAATATTCAGGTTCTTGTGAATAAAAGCAGGAAGGGACTGGAACTGAAGCTTGTGCAACTGTACTAGAGGTAAATAAGGCTTATGTGTACTTTACATACTTTTCAGTTGAACATAATGTTTACTGTCCCTGAATACTGAACTTTTAATATGTTTTCCAGCTTTACAGTAGCAGTTTATGATCTTTTGTTAACCTTACTGAAAACTGGTCTGACTTATGGAAAAAAATCAACTGGCTTACTGAGTTGGTCTCATCAAGGCTGGCAGGTCAGTAGGTGGCTTGTCATATCAACATTCTGCTTTCTACAGAAGATTTCTTGTGATGTCTTGTTGCTTCTAAATGGAAATGATGCAATTCAGAAATCCACTATGGCCACCATGGCAGCCATCATGAAAACTTTTATCATTGTTCCTACCGAAAATGGAAATCAATGCTAGCAATGAAATTCCAAACTAACAGTGGAAATCCATAGTAACAATGCAAATCCATACTAACAATGAAAATCCATCCTAACAATGAAAATCCATACTAACAATGGAAATCCATAGTAACAGTGGAAATCCATACTAACAATGGAAATCCATACTAGCAATGAAAATCCAAACTAACACGGGGTTTTCACTACTTATCACGCCTTGTTGGTCTTAAATTAAAATGGTAATGATCTGTACATAGCAATTAGTCAGTATTGTTGTCATTCCTGTTGGATACTATAAAAAGATGTCAGATGTAAATGGTACCCATTTTGAACTGCCTTCAAGTCAAAGGTTGGTGTTACATAATAATACCTTCACAGATGTGGCAACAACTTGATCAATGTTACGTCATTAATGGCACGGGCTAAAGACTGTGGCTGTTGAAACTAATTGATATATTTTTTTTAATTTACAAAAAAATTGATCGAATCAAGAAAAAAAACGGGAAGTGCAACTATTTCCTTGATGGTTGAAATATTGTTTGCTGTTATCTTCAACACATTATTTTATGAGCGCTGTTCCATTTAAATATAAATGGTACCCCAGGGAAGGCAGTTTTTAAAAATATATATGCCAGGGTATTTTGATATGACAGAGTTCATATTAAAATTATTAGAAAATTATAAATTACACCTATGGGTGAGTACCCCACATTAGAAGTGCATTGCCTGGGTCCCATGTATGTTTTACTGGAACAACCCTGGGAATGTATTCATGAAGCATGATGTTTGTAAGCCAGAAACATGCCAATATGGAAATTATCACTGGATTGCCTTGAAGTCTCACAAGCAGAGTCTGTTAATCCCGGTCATTGAACTCGTATCAGAAGGAGACATATGTTGTGATTGCTGAATACAAGGGACAATATTATGCAGATTCCACTGTATATTGTTTGAAATTTTATTAAAGGAAGAGAACTTAATTTTTGTTTGTTTCTGAACTTCATACCAGATTGTATGTGTAGTGTTTCTCCTCTATCATCTTTAGAGCATTTGAAATTAACAAATAATACATGTACTTTAATTTTCCACTTAAAGAATGTTCGATTACTTTTATGATTTTAGAATCGGATGAGGTTAACATCCCAGTGCCTACAGCGGTGGTTTTCCAGTTGGATTGCCTTTGTGGTTCTCTGGTGTGGTGACTATGCCTTGACCTGGATGAACACAAAGAAAACCATCCCCTTGCTTGATATGCTGGAATTTGTTGTTCCTGTACTCATCCTCCTGTTACTCTTTTCAGCTTATGTAGAGGTCAATGGAGAGGGTCAGATATTAAAAAGTGTAAGGTTTTAAACTTTATTCACACTGTAGGTCTGGATACAGCTCTCCCTCATTGTAACACTTTAGTCAGGGTTCATATTATGTTATGTTCTCCATTCATTCATTTGTCCATCCATCTGTTGGCAGTTCTCTTGTACTGTATATAATTTATATTATTTGTAATATCATGAATTGTATAGTTTTTCTAAACTTCATTATCTAAGTATAGATATATTCCATTTTTAGGTCAGTTGTATATAACTAGGGAGGCAACCCAAATTAAGGTAAATCATTATACCTTATAATAGGCTGCCCTAATGGCTGAGTGGTCTGAATTGGTCGCCTTTGCAAATCACAGACATCTCATATCTGTTTGTGTAAGTTTAAGTCTTTGACTCTGCCAGCACAGGTATGTGAGATGCATGCCAGAAGTTCCCATGTGTCATTGGTTCTTCGCTGGGTTTTCCTGAGTTCCTCCCACAGCAGATATGCTGGCCACCATATATTGCCTATCGTGCATTGAAAAATGGTGCTAAAACCCATAATAACAACAATACCATATAATATTTGTCTCCCATGGAAATAGCATGACATGCTTCTCTGCCAATAAAAATCTGCAGTAATTCCTAAAGTATTGTTTAAAATAGTAATATAAATTCTCTAATGATATATAAAGAATACAAAACAAAATGTATAAACTAACCTGAAGCTCTTGAGTCTTCTATTGGATGGAAATGATGCAAATGTGATATCCAGTATGGCCACCATGGCAGTCATCCTGAAAATTTTGTTATTTTTAATGGTAGTAAAAGTTCAAATCACTTCAGCCCAATGTTTCCGTTACTTTGAAATGATAAAAACTAAGTAAATATCATTGAGCAAGAAAGATGTGAGGGATCCAAGTGAAATTTGATTGGCATATTTTTATTTAATTTGATTAGATATTTCAGGCCATTCAGCAAATTTGTCTGTCTTGTACTGTTTTCACAAAAAGTGAGCAATTTTGCACAAACCACTTAAGGCAGACAAATGAAGTTTGAATTGTATATCTGTATGAATATATAGATGACCTAATTCAATTCTCATGCTGACCATTCTGGTGGCCTAGTGGTGAGAGCATCTGCCTCGGATGCAGGAGGTCATGAGTTCGATCCCCAGCCAAGTCATACCAAAGACTTGTAAAAATGGTACTAACATCTACCTTGCTTGGCGCTCAGCATTAAGAGTTTAGTGTTAGGACTGGTCAGCTTGGTATCAGGATAATGTGACTGGGTGGGACATGATGCTACATGTCTGTGGTATGATGCCCCATTGCTATACATCACCTTAAACTTCTGCACTGCAGACATTGTAGTGATATGACCAAAAATTGTCTAATGTTAAAAATCAAAATTACCCAACCACCCACCCACTTAGAATAGAAATACCTTTAATAGACTTTCCAACATAATTTTGTCAAATTTGACAGCAAGCATCAAGTCACAGCAACCATCAAGTCAGAAAGTGCAATCTTATCAAATGATACTGGCTAAGAATACAAGAAACTTTAAATGACTTATTTTAAAAAAATGTTCAGTTGAATATGACCACCCAGACATAAAGGGCTTTGAGGATTGCATTAATGATGCGGATTTGCTCTCCAATATGGATGCCATTACTCAGGGAAATAAACAAATTAAGCAGCTTCTCAAATACCACTGGATAGAATTGTACCCAGTTTGACAGAAAGCATCTTGGCATGAATGCCTTTCAAACTGATGCTGATGGGGAGATCTGCAGTATTAAGACTAGAAAAAAAACCTTTTAACATTTTCTAAGGAACTACTAGGTGGAATTTTACCAGATCTGACAGTAGGCATAAAATCCTTCAAGTTTTGCACAATGATGCAGAATTGCCATCAAATTTGGCCACATTACTTAAACTTAAAAACAAGCATAAAATGACTTCTCAATAATGTCTTGACAAAATCTGACTGCATCCTGGCATGAATGCTTTTTTCAGTTTTGTGCAAATGATGATGATGCACTATTCGATATGGCCATTGTTACCAAAATTATAAAAAGCTTCAAATGACTTCTTTGTTTTTTTCAAACAAAGCAGTCAACAGTAGTTGCCCACTTTTAACATTCTGGCAAAAACCTTTCACCTTTGTACAATTGATGATGATTTACTATCTGATATGGATGCATCTATTAAAAACAGAAATACAATTTTTTAGCATGTTTTTTGCCAGATGCTGAATTTTATTTTGATACCATCTCTTAGATCTGCCTGGATCTCTTTGTATAGATTAAGAATGTACCACAGATTTGAAATTTCACATACAATACTGAAGTTTTAAAGCTTTCTGGTTGTTTTTTCGTGTAGGTATTATTGGCGGCATTTGCTAATCCTGCATCATAGTATGAAAAATAGTAATGGTCACATTAGTATCATCTAATTATAGTCCTCTAGGCTCAACATAGCTCATTCCAGTATACAAAAAAGATTCTTATGGCCCTTATGCTATATTGTGGGGTTTTTTAAAGCAAGTTTCTTCTCAATTTATTCCAGCAAGATTTACTCCCCTTGGGTACTCTTAATATAAAAGAGGAATACCATTCCTTATTTACAAAACACATCACTATCAAAATATCAGATTTATGACTGTGAAAGTGTTGGGGTGTTTTTTTCATTTTGATGAACTTTGATTGTGTTTTAATTTGTTTCATTTCAAATAAATTTAATGTTGACCATGTTTGCTACATTCTTGTCTCGCGCTGTTTAAGCTTTGGTTGTAAGATGGTTGGGTATAAGCATTATGACAAAAAGAATCTTGCATGCATATGATCAGAGTAGTGGTTACACAGGACATAATGGATATAAAGCATCAGGAGGAGTGAACATTAGCATATAGAAGGGTTGAAATGTATATTAGATAAATACAGTGAAACCCCTCAAAGCTGACAATCCTTGGAACCCCAATTTTTTTTCGGTTTTGTGAAGTTGGTTCACTGAGATTTTTGTAGAAGTAGAAAAAAGTCTCTGAACTCTTATGTTATGAGAGAGAAATTGCATTAATGAGAGCATCAGTGTCTGTGCTTGTAAAAGTGCAAAAACTTAAAAAAGCTAGTGTTTTTTTAAATGTATGCATTTAATGAAGAATTAACTGAACAGTATACATTCCTAATGAAAGCTGTATCCTGTTGCATAAATAAATGTTGCTCCTCATAGAAACACAGTCCTCATTACAAGAAACATCTGAGGAATGAGATACAGTACTTTTATAACTGGAATTGTGAAATGATACTCAACAATGTTTAAATACTCCATATAATTCTTAATGTTCAAAGTTCAAGAAAGTGGCTAGAAGGAAGGCATGGGGTGTTGTCACTTGTTTCTTGCAATGTTCTTTAATGTGGCTTGTGTTAAAGACTCCATTTTCTTGTGCCATGCCAAATAACAGTTAGCAATCACAAAGTTTAAAAGTCTCTAAAACTTAAGGGTATGTCATATCATTCTTGTTGGCTCAAACCATCATATTCTCATTGTTTTCATCATTTCTATCAATTACCTTCTTGAAAGCACAACATGAGTTCACTCCCCAGTCATCAAAATTATCCTAAATAGGAACATAATTGTCAAAATTATACAGGTGCTCAGGGCCACTGTCCAGTTGTAATTCACAAACCAGTTGAGCCGAGGGAAGGTCATCATCAACTTCACTGACGTTGTCATTGTCTGCATTAATAGCGAAGCCAGCAACTTCAAAGAATTTAAATACTTCTTTTTCAGACTCTGTCAGCCTGGTAAAACCCTGATATTTAATTTAAAAAACAGCAATCTTTTATTGACATGGTATGCAAAATTAATAGTATCAATCGCAAAGAGATAATCAGCAGATAAACATAGTCATTCTCTAATGGCTTTCCTGCAAGCATGTTATTAATACATCTAATTAGCGTTAAAAGCTGGCTCTTTTAAATGGTGTAAAGACTTAAGATTAGCATATTGTCAACTCTAATTTGTGTTGGCATGTGTGTCAAGTATTGTTTAACCTCGCATGCTCTTGGCACATTCTCCAGGTGTTTGTCTCACATGATAGTACCTTCTAACTGTAATTTCTCTGTTCCAGCATGTGTCAGGAATTTAGCAGCTAAAATATATTTCCAAGTTTCAATTGAGTTTCAGGGGTTTTTTTAGGGTTTTTTTAAGCATAAAATTGAAACTTGGCATTAAAATGTACTTGGTATTCAGAGTTGAGGGGTTACGGTTTACTGGGGGAAATTATGATATCAAAGAAGAAATAATTCTGAATTTAAAAAAATTTGGTCTTGAGGGGATTTCAGTATAATGCAGTTTTGTTTCACTGTAATTATAGAGCTGCTTTGAAATAAACAGGGAAGCAATTTCAGTCCATTTTTTTGGCACAATATTTGAGAATTTTATGTAAAACCAGCAGCCGTGCCTTCAGAAATTGACCTTGAAATATGTCCATAGGTTTGATATGCTCGGATATTTCAGTTAATAAAAATTTTTATTTAATTGGTATTTATTTATTAAAGTACTGCCTCCACTTGGCATAAGTGACATTTTCATTGATCGAAATGTCCATGAATATTGTTAATTGCTGCGGTTTACTAAGAATGTCGTATGAAAAGAAAATGTAACAAATTATATGACTTCTTATTAAAAGTCGTTATTTCATAATGTTGATTAAATTTCCAGGTTCTATCTACCGTTTTCGACGATAAAACGAGCGGTATATCAAGTCTGTTACCAATTTCGATCGCGATTTTCTTCAGCTTCAACCAGTAGGGATAAATTGTTTTGTATTTTCTGGTTTAAAAATTGGGATCCACGCCTGACCCCGCGTTAAGCGGGTTCGCGAGTTATCAGGACGCGAGTTATCGAGGGAGTGGTGTAGTTATGAATACCATACATAAATACTGTTTGTGCTTCTTTTTCAGTGCATCTGCCCAACAAGTGAAAGGTTTTCCTTGATGCAGTTCTTCAACCAGCAGCCACTACAGATGCAGGTATGACACTATTCAAACTGGCTTTGATACGGCTATGCTTGTAGATACCAAGCCTTCTTGTTCATTTCTTTTTCAGCTGACACATCAGTAAGGTCAGATGAGCTTAGATTATGGTCAGGTGTGTGTTTTAGGGGTGAAACAATACTCATTTGCTGCATATTGATTTGATTCACAATACATAGCCTGCAGTGCAGTACAATATTGGTACACATATCAACTTGATGGTCTTTCCATCCTTAGAAGGTTGACATATTGGGTGTATTTTTAATATGCAAATTAGATATGTAGACTCGGTATCTGTTTATACTCCTTTCGCATCCATAGTAAGATGTTAAACAGACAACCTGTTAGTTGTCAGTGATTTTAATTCAGCCTTTTAGGCCATTTCAGGCTGTCAATCAGATGCATGACTCATCTTGGCCACTACCCCCTTTGTTTTGTACTGCATTAATGCTTTAAAAACATCTTATTACCAACTTCATGTCTTCACTTCAACATGGAAGACACTGTGGTGTTGTCTTCACAAGAGAAACTGTGCAGCTTAAGTGTGCAAGGAAAATCTCAGCTAGAACAAGTCTGGGTATGGGAGTGTGGATGAATACAACTATCATATTGTTCTTTCTTGCAGATGCAAAACTGCTGAAGCCAGATGCACTTGTTTTTGTTAATGAAGAAGGAAAACTATTGTCAACACCCACTCCTGTTCTATTTAAAAAGAAAATATTTACTCAACATGACAAAACGTACGCAGTTGGAAATCTACTGCCATGCCTAATCTGTGTTAATTTTATCCCATTGATACATCGTTCACTCATTAAATATCTTGATATTAAATTAAACATTCCTAATTTGCTCCTCATCTATGGTTTAAGTACTTTACAGATCATTTCATAACTACTTTTGCAAGAAGTTTCTCTGTTGTTTTGCTAATACTTTCTGTATGTCACACATGGAATAAGCTACATTAAGTTCTGATTGTTGGTTGATGTTGCCCTGGACTGAGACAAACAATATACACCAATCAGAACTCAGTGTAGTATATTTCACTGGATAACACACCAGAAGTGTAGCCGTAAATTAGACCCAAGTAGACAAGATTAATCAATAGAGTAACTTTGCATGAAGTGGTTATTAAATGATTAGTCATACGATAAGATAATAAACATGGGATTGGTGAGGTTGGAAGAGGGAACATTACATACCGTGTCACCTTTTTTTAATTTGTAGAAGGTGAGAGGGTGTTGTCTATAGGTTTTTCCATTGTACCAACAAAAATGAGTACATGTGCTTGCGAGATTTGTCTTGGATGAGTTTTCAGTTTAAAGAATGAAAAGGTAAACTAATTATTCATAAGTGCTGAATATTAAAGTAACTTGCATCAGGTAATTATTGCTCGTATTGATTCTCTTATCTGTTTTATCAATATGTATTGTATGCAAAAGTATTGATGCATCGATATATCAATAAATCGTTTCACCTCTTATGTGCATGCTTTGTCCTTCAACATTTATTACATTTTTTTATACCGACTGGACTAAATTCAGCCAAATTTTGCATTGAATATTACAAATGTAGCTAAAACTAGAAAACCATTTGAAAAAGTTTGTCTCAAAAAGCAAAATTTGACAGAAAACATCCTGGCATGAAGGCCTTTCATATTATCATCATCATCATCATCATCATCATCATCATCATCATCATCAGTCCCTTAACTCAAGAGGTCGTTTAGGCACCACAGTTGACTTACAAACAATTCTCTCCATCTTTCCCTGTTCTCTACTGCCCTTTGGCAATCTCCAAATCCCATGCCTGTCCACTCCTTAATGTTGTCTTCCCACCTCTTTTTCTGTCTGCCTCTTCTTCTGCACCTTCGCACTGTGCTTTGCAAGATTGTTTTTGCCAGTCCAGATGATCTCGAGACATGACCATACCACTTCAGTTTGCACTTTTTTACAGTGGTCAAGAGGTCTTCATAGGATCCGATGGCTCGTTGAATCCTGTTGTGGACTTCCTCGTTGGTTACATGGTCAATGTATGAGATGCCCAAGATTTTGTGGTAGCATCTCATTTCAAAGGTTTGAATCCTTCTTTGTAGATCTGATGTGAGCGTCCATGTTTCACAAGCATACAGAAAGATGGATATTGCAATCGAGTGCATCATCCTTATTTTGGAACCAAAATCAATGATGGTATCTTTCCATATTGGTCTCAACCTTGTTGTTGCTGCTGTTGTCTGGGTAATCTTGCAAAGTAATTCTGGTTTGGAGCCCTCATCTATGATAACTGATCCCAAGTACTTGAAGCTTGTGACTCTTTCCAGCTTCTGTCCTCTGACTTTTATTTCTGCACCAATGATATTGGCATTGTTTGTCATCAGTTTGGGGTTTTTTGGGCGCTAATCTCCATACCATATGCTGTGGAGGTTGTGCTGAGGCGCTCAGCCAAGTCAGCCAGTTCTTTTTCATCTCCTGCTAAACCAACAATATTATCTGCAAAGCAAAGGTTGGTGACTGTTCTTCCTCAGATGCTGACAGTGCCCTTGTGGTCATGCAAGGCAACCTCCATGATCCTTTCCAGGAAAATGTTGAAGAGTGTAGGTGACAGTATACACCCCTGTCTGACTCCAACTGTTGTTTGAAACCAATCTCCATCCAACCACCATGTGTGTAATGTTCCCTCTTCCAACCTCACCAATTCCATCAACCACCATCCAGTATACTGCCTTTACGAGATATCAGAAACTTTTAAATTACTTTCTGAAACATCACTTGAAAACATTTGACCCTATTTCAAATTAGTACTAATTATTCTCCTATCCAGTACGGCTGGCATTACAAAAAAAGGAATAAACACTTTCCACACAGTTGCACAGTCAGCATGTTCTTATGATTGTGGTGTTAAGAATGGTAAAATTGATGTTAGATCCCTGATGAGAAAATGTCTCTGAGATCTGACCTATTTTGAGGGGGCCCCTAGTGGCCGAGTGGTCTAAAGCGCTCTCCGTTACAGATCACTGCCATCTCACCTCTGTCTGCGTGGGTTCGAGTCTAAGATTCGGCGAATGTGGATATGTGAGAAAGCTTGCCAGTAGCT
>JAECUM010007501.1:0-101722 GCA_016617855.1 Megalonaias nervosa | reverse complement strand
CTGTAAACATTTACATAATCAGCAACTGAGAAAACAAACATTCACATGGCTGTCAAAGATACAAGAACTATGGGAACTTCATGTTCCAACTGACTGATATATTTCCATATCTTAAGATTTTTGTGTTATTTTTTTCTTAAGGTATTAATAATTTTCACATCAAAAAGGGGCATCACTAAGAAAAAGGCCGAAGCTGACAAGAAATGGTTGCACTGCACATTACACAACATCACATGTAAGGTTGATTTACTGACCTTGTTGACCAAAAATTCTTCAAACTATTTAACTTTGAAAAACATGTTTGTTAAAAGAACCTTTTATGAGTGACATTTTATTTTAAAGATACACCATTTCAGCTTTGTAAGCCACTGCAGTTTCTTGTACTATATATAAATCCAATGAAAGCATCATATAAGCATTTCCAGTGCAGCATGTCTAGTTACATTATCAAGCTGAGTGATGTATGGAATGCACTTGGTCAATAGTTTACATATTAAAAGAGCCATCAGCTGAAAACCTACTCTGCAGTCACGAAAAAGTTTACATTCTAATCTTTCCAATTAAACAGCATAATTTCAGTTATTGTGTACTGTGTGCACATTTTCAAACTGCAAAGATGCGAGTCAAACATGGGCCATAACTCATACAATTTGCAGAAAAATGATGAGAATCAAAACCTAGATGTTGCCAATATAAAGCTCCATATCAAATCTGTATTCAATCCATCAAGTCCTTCAAAACAATGTAAGGGCAGGTTTAAAGTTGAACAAGGGCCATAATTTCATAAAATACTGCTGGAAGATTGTGAAACAAAACCCTTGACTTATGTCTTCCTAATTTATAACATCATACCAAATCAGATTTCAATCCACAAATTTTTGCCTTTAAATAAAGTGAAAACTGAACTTGACTAGGTTCTTTTAACATAATGCATCTTACCAAATCTGACTTCAATCCATCTAGTCCTTTAGAAGTTACTGAGTAACAAAAAAGGCAAATTTATAATGCAAAGATGGACACAACTTCAAAAAATTTGGCTGAAAAATGGTGGAAACTCAATTTGATCTCGGTCTTTTAATGTAACATCATACTAAACTTTATTACATGTATTAATTCCTTCAAAACTTGTTGAGCTGAAACAAAATTAAAGGGCAAACAAGAGCCATAACTCTGCAGTATTTTGCTGGAACAAGGTGAAAACCAAACTTAACTAGATCTTCTAAATCTACAGCTTCAAACCAAATTTGCTTTGAATCCATAAAGTTCTTCAAAAGTTACTGACCAGAAACCAAAGTTGTGGGATGGATGAAGATGGACAGAGGGACATTGGCAACACTATATGGGCCCCTCCTTAATTCTGTCTGGGACATTAAAAACATGAAGTACCTTATGTCTTTTCCTAATATCCTTTGATACTGTAATGAAACTTTAACTATGGCTAGACAGTGTGTCACATAGCCATACCACCTGCCTCAAAGTAAAGATCATTGCATAGAAAATATCAATTATTAACCTTTGTCCATGTACATAACGTTTACACCAATGAAGATCTTTTAATGAAACTTTAGCCTGTTAAAGTCTCAGCTGCATAATGATGGTGGGAAATATTAAGTGTTTGAGGCATAAGCAGTATTAAAGTTTTGCTGTCAAGGTCTTGAAGAATCACAAATCCTCTGCATCAGTTGCAGCATTCAAGTGAAAATCTTTGATAATATCACCTTAGGTGAAATTAGGTCTAAAGGTTATGCCATGATATGCTAGAAGTTTCTGTCTTGCCTATCTGACTTCAATGACTTCTCAAGAACTGCTCAACAGAATTTGACCAAATTTGACAGAAAGTATTTCAGTATTAAGGAATTTCAAATTTATACATATACAATACATAAATTAGCCATCAAATATGGCAACCATTACAAAAAAAATTAAAAACTATCGACCTAGATTTTTTGGCCAAGTACTCTTTCATTTTAGGCAAATGTCAGCAATGTGAGCAACCTCATGACCTCTTCAGCCTCTTGTTTAGGTTAAGAAGAAAAATCCCCCAGCATCCTGAGGTTCTATTTTCTAAAATTAAAATTATCTGGTAGGACCCTCTCCTATTCCAGGTACACCAGAATTTGTGGTTGGACCCACCACTGTTTTCTTCAATAGTCACTGTGGCTTACTGGTTAGCATGCATGACTTGCAACTGAAAGGGTGTGCACTCAAATTCTACCATTGGATCAGCCTTGGTTTGCCTCCATTATGTGTCCTTGAGCAATGTACTCTGCTTCAATGGCCTCAGCAACACCAAACCATAGTCAGCAAAGATAATATTTTAAGGAGAAACACCTTCAGTGCTTAATTTTCAAGATTTGTAGATTAAGTGAAATTTGGTATAATAATATTATGTGAAGAGGTCTCTTTTATTTCATGTCTCATACTGGTAGAGGAAGCTTAATAAGTAAGCATAATGCAGTTTACATAAATTTAAAAACAGAAACAGGCTTGAATTATTTTGTGCTTTAAAAAAAGCAGCTTTGAACAAATTGCTTTGTTTTAAAAGCATGTAACTTTTTTTTTAAAGTTATTTCTGTCATCTGCCAGAATATTTGACAGTGTTTGTCTGTCTGTATTTTAAAATGCTGTGAATTTATTATTCATATGGGATATGATGTTTTGTGGGATATAAATTTTTGTGGACTTTATGGTTAAAACAAACTAAAGATTTACAGACCTGACAAAGATTCTTTAGTGGAAACAAATGGAACCAGTCACTGATTCATGAATGTGAGTGGAAACATTAAGAACCAGTCACTGAACCTTCAGTGGAAACAATAAGAACCAGTCTGATTCATGAATTTAAGTATTTATAAAAAATGTTATTTTTGCAAACCATCAAAACTGATACCCATGAAAATCAATGCATTTACTTCTGGTTTCCATGTCTGGAATATCAAAAGCTTTGTTCAATATGCAAATTACCCAAAATATGCAATAGATTAACATAATTCCTTGTTTACATTGGAATTTTCAGAGACAAGTATTTTTGCACAATAAACACTGTTTTGCAGAGGAAATCTATGTGCATTTTCACTTTCTTGCATATTATCAACGACTGCCATTAATCCATGCAGTATAACTTGCCAAACAATAATGTATGATAACTCTTTTCTGACAGAAGCGTAATGTGGTGTCAGAAAAAGACTGCTATTAAATGGTCATAGATTGCTTTTGTCTTTTTGTAGGTACTAAAATGTAGATCCTATTCATTGCTAATCAGGTATTGCTTTCTTATATCCATACTTTGAAGGAAAAGTGAATTTTACAGTTGAAACAAATGGGTCTTTTTAAAAGTCTTCATCAAAAATTCTTATGGGAGGAGCTTCATGGAATTAATGTCATGTTACCAAGTAATTAATTACTTTCTTTTTTGCAAATGTTAAGCATTTTATGAACAAAAAAAAGAGTGTTAATTACTTATACAGCATAAATTAAATTCTAAAAGAAAGCATTTAAAGTGCAAATGTTTCCAGATATTGTGATTTTCAAGTGGGAATCTGGAACCTGTAATTATTTTTACTGAGTTGTATAACAGTATTTCTTAGAAAGTTTTTCCTGTGCAACACAGTTTCCAAGGTGATGTGAAAAGCAACTGTAAAGTCATCCCAGTGACAATGCATTTTATATGTGATCCACTAGAGCATCTGCAACAGCAATAAGCCACCTCTAGTTGAGAAATCACAATATTTTGAATGAAAATATAAAATAGCTTACAAAAATGTAAACTACATGTCTGCACTACAGTGTGGCAACTAATTCAAGACAAGCAATGAATCTTAATTTGGCTTGACACTATAATATGCTTGTGTCAGAATGGAATCTGTGTACAATATTGTTGTGCAAGTTAGGTCACATTGTGGAGGTCTCTGTTGGTTTTATGCCAAAAAAACAAAAACAAAATGTACATTCCTGTGTTTACCATACTTTATGCACTTCAATATTTTTTGTTCCTGAAAATCTCCAGCATCACTAGTTCCTCACAAATCCCAGCATAAAAAAGGACAAAATATGTCAGTCTGTTTTACATTGTACAAGGCTACCTGTATGAAAGTCACCAATGTTTCTGACATCATATCAAACTGTGTTATAACAAAGAAATATCCCAAAATAATGAAGAAACCTCAGGCAAGATTTTGCTGGCAACAGAAACAGTGCCAATTAAGAAAAAAACTGCCAACTAAGTCAGTTACATATTTACACATCTCTGCAAAGTTTTCTTTTCTTATGCAATAAGAATTCAATCAGGATTTTTAAAAGTTCCTATAATCAACTATAAAGTTCACTTTTCCTTCAAAGTATGGATATAACATGCAATACCTAGAGCAATAAATGGGATCTCCATGTCAGTACCTGGCTATGGTATGTGACAAGTCATGGAGTAAATTCTCCTTAAAATGAGGTATGTAGCTCAAAAAGTTTGCTCTGGACAAGGATAAAAATCACACTCTGATACATTTTCCATCAAATGCGACCTTGACCTTAAGGTAGGAGGCAAAGGTATGGTAAACACTGTCTAAAGATGATACAAAACTGGACAAAGTTGCGTCCAGCTATTTCATTGCTTCAGAAGTTATACCCAGACAAGGATACTTTGTTTTGCCTTGTTGATTTTAACAGAAGGCACTTTAACACATTACTGACTTTATCATGCACAAGTGTGAGCTAAGTGCCTTTACCAAGTACACAATGAGTCAGCCAACCAGAACAGAACTGGGTGGGTACTGAACCCACAACCCTTGGATGATAAATCCAATGTTCTACCAACTGAGCCACTGGGGATACATTTAAAAGAATTCTATTTTGCCTTGCCATCATCTTGCCCTTGAAGCAGGGAGAATGGCTATGGTACATGGTACACCAGCTAATCATGGTCTATATTAGAGCACAGTTTCATGAAAATCTCTTCCACCATTGCCAGTACTAGCAAATGTTAATGGGCAGACAAGTGTATATACAAACACTGTAACATAATATACAGTAAAATATAAAATATAAAATAAATATTGTTGTAGAAAGTGAGGTACAAAGATATAATACTTTAAGTTCATTGGCCATTACTGCCACAACGAGACCAGTCTTGGTGGAATTTTGTTTGTGTACCAGGGAAAACTCCTTTCCCACACTACCACTTCAGGATAAGAATGGCTCTACCAAAAGCAAGTCAGCAGCAAAAGGATGTGCTTCTTTAAAGCCACCAAGATCTCATACAAAAATCAAGACTCTGAGGCAAAATTACATATAATTAGAATAATGTGAAGAAATTTGTCCTTGAAGAATTTTTTTGTGTTAAAGAAAATGCTAGAATTAACATATCCTATAACAAATGAGAAAGGTTAATGAGCCTGGAAACTTTGTAATAATAATAATAATCCTAATAATAATAATAATAATAATAATAATAATAATAATAATAATAATAATAATAATAATAATAACAATAATCAGTCTAGATTTACTCAGAAATAACTTCTTTCAAATCTTATGATCCATGCTAAATCCTATGCAAAACTATCCCTAAAAAAAAAACTCCAGTACTAAAGCAAACATCCCATAGGCATGCCAGCCAAGAAAAATGGCTATGTGCATTTAAGTGGATATGGTATGAAAGTGGAAAACTGATATCTCTTGACCCTAGTGTGTCCTAAGGGCTAAAGAACAACTTTATTAAGGTAACATAATAGCTTTGCACTGCACTCAAAGTGGTATTTTAGCCATACAAACACTTCATTCAATCTCTGCAGCAAGTGCATACAATGCAAGCTCAGAAAACACCAAACAAATGTAATTAAATCTAAATCAGCTCAACTAATTGGGAGACCTGGACTTCATCATGCCAATTGTCTTAATGAACAATGATAATTTAAGGGATAAACCACTTGTCTGAGGATATACACAAATCTAATGTATTACAGAACAACCCCTTATTAAAATATTTTATTTCAACTTACAAGTTATACAGTAAAGATTGTTTGTAACATTTCACAGTAGACTGGGATTGTTAGAGTATTATAACTGAGAAATGTTATATTCAAATTTCATCACTTATTTGTCAAAGTGTTTATTTAATTGTTCATGTAGATGACATTGGGCATAATATGTATTAAACAATTTTAAATGGTATGGTTAACTGTTAATGAGATTTTTTATTCATCTGTTTTTCAATCACAAGCTCATAAAGAACATCTAGCTACAACAGCTGCTATAAAATCATCCTCATCACTTCCAATAGCAAAAACAATGGTTGCTTCCTGACAATCACAAACAATATCCTCCACTGTTGGTATCAAGGCTGTGACAGTGTCATGATCACAATTAAGATACTGTAATCCAAAAAGTTAACATTCTTGTTAACAGACCCATCTCTTGAGAAACAATTACAATCATGATTCCTTCATGACTACACCACAGTTCCAAATTGCTGAAATTGGCAACTCAAACAAACTGGAATACCCTTTCATAAATGTCTTACTTCTATTCCTTGTATTATTTGTAACTTTGAGTCTAAAGAGACGTTTTTTTTCTTTTCTGACCAGCAAATTTTCAGCGATTTTCACAAGTCAGAAATTAAAATGAATATGAGAGATTTACTTAAGCTGTACTTAATTAGTCTACATACATAATGATACCTATAGGACATTCAAAATGATTTAGTCAAAAAAGTACAAAACAAAAACATTCTTTTCATACTTTAATTTCACCGAACCAGCAATTGTTATTCTAAAGTACCAATTATGAATGATTATCACACCTTTGATATCTTGCACCTTCTTTAGGCCTTTATTATTCACTGATTATGAATAATTTATGATTATCACACTGCCATGCATATTTTTTTTTTACACCATTGTTATTCAAATATATGATTTATATGGCTTCAGTGCACATTTTGTGGCAGTTGGTCTGGGTCTGTGCAGTCTGTAGTTGGAATTAAATTATAAGAGTATATATGGTAAGTAATTTATAAGTGGTATAAGCCTTTGTCAGCTGAGTATATATGAACTATAATTCCAGGCCTCTGTAGGTAATTTTAAATGTACACTTAACTGAAAATAAAAATGACAAGTTGTGAGTACCACAAGGTTCCATTTTAGGGCCCTTGTTATTTGTTCTGTTCATAAATTATCTACCCCTAAAATAAGATGAAATCTCATCAACTGACCTGTATGCTGATAATACTACCTTGTCTGATGCTTAAGCAATCAAGATGAAGTTGCTCCTAACAGACTTCAAACATGGTGCAAGGAAAATGGTATGAACTTTAATACAGATAAAACAAATGACTTGCTGATAAATACACAACGGAAAATAGCAAGATTGCAAACAGATATGCAGCATGTTTTCTCTGATAACACTGATCTGAAAATTACTTGTTTTTAGAATTCTTTGAATATTTGTAGACAATAATTTGCATGAGTCTCATCGTACAAATTATATTTCAAGAAAATTAATTCTTATCTCTGGGTCCTAGAGAAAATTAAAGCCTTCATTCCAATACAGTACAGAGTTATACTGTACAAAAGTTACGTTCAATGACATCTTGACTACTGCAATATAATTCGGGGAAACACAAATATGAGAAAATTTCAAAACTCCAGAAATGGAATGTAAGACAATTATTGATTAGCAATTAGATAATACCCAATCAAAGTACTATCAGTGTATGAAAGAATAATCTTGCCCAAGGCCAAAATGATATACAAGGTGTCTACAAAATTTACATGAATACTATTTTCCAACAAAGAGAACCTACTGGTAACCCAACTCAAAGATCATTAAAGATCATCAATGCAAAGTACCCAAGCCAAAAAAGGAGCTATTTAAAAACAGTGTTCAATTTTCTGGTGCCCATGTTTGGAAAAACATTACACATGATATTAAATCAGCTCCAAGTATCTCTTCCTTCCATAATAGCTGTATTAGATGGATCAAATCATGAAAAAAAGAAAGAAATAATGGTGTACTTATTAATGCACAAGCTACACCACCCACCTATTTTTTGTTGTCATTTTCATTTCTGCAGCAATATAGCATTTATGTAAATAGTTGTTAATGTGCTTAGCATTTGCTTGTATGTGTATGTTTATGTGTATGTGTGTATGCATAATATTGGCTTGTATTTTTTATGTATATCATAGAGGGCCTCAAGGTAGATCAGTTCTCATTGGTAATGAATGGAATCACCCTCTGAAAAATAAAGTCTTGATTATTATTATTATTATTATTATTATTATTACTGACATTTTCATTTTCTACTTAACAGTTCGCAGTAAAATACTGTCTGATGTCCAGTGCTGACCACAAAACATTGTCTTATGTCCAATGCTTACAACAAAATATGTCCTATTAATGCTGCTATTGTGAATTACTTTTACAAAAATTCTTAACTTCCTACAAGAGTTGTGTCAAAAGAAAGAGAAAATTCAGTGTTTTAGTTATATTGCTTTAAGATATAAAAAAGAAAAAAGAACACTGAAGGAAGGCTCCCAACTTTAATAGACCCTGAGCAGCTAAGCTAAAATAAAGCAACTTGCATGTGAATGTGATTTGCAAATTGAAGACTTGAGTAAAAAAAAACAGACCCATATATTGGTGACACACCTTGAAACACACATTTTTCAGCATTGTTAAATAAATTAATTTTTATGATTTGAATTTTTTAAAGTTATTATTCTGCACTTACTCATGGAGGAAAAATTAATTGGTAATTAGAGGATATTTCAATGGGAGAAATTTTTCCCTACTGCAGATTCACTTTACTTTTGCACTTTCCAGGACCATGTGATATATAAAAATATCCTAGGATTCACTCACTGACCATTGCTTTGTGAGAAAGTATTCATTTACAAATGGAGGTAGAATGGCCATCATATTTATAAAGAAAACAAGTTTGGTGCTGGCTGTGCTGGGGAAGTTGAAACCTAAGTTTATATTCAGTAGTCTGCTCTTTGTGTGCTTGATGAGGATGGATTCTGCCAGAATAAATAAAACTGTCTTTACTACTAGGGGAATAAATGTATTATTTATGGTTATCACTTTTTTATGTACCAGCAAATCAGACTTTATGTTGTTTGCACTACTGATTACTCCTAACAAACGATACGGGCCCACATCTGCTGGCACATTAATTAATGGCAGAGGGGTGTGGGTGTGTGTGTGTGTGTGTGTGTGTGTGTGTGTGTGTGTGTGTGTGTGTGTGTGTGTGTGTGTGTGTGTGTGTGTGTGTGTGTGTGTGTGTGTGTGTGTGTGTACACATACATGCATGGATGAGTATGTGTGAAGTTTCAAACTGACAATCTCATTGGTTTAAGACAGCTATAAGGCTAGCTGTGGTGTTACCAGGGCAAATAATGGAATAATCTTTTGGTACATTTTTTAATGAGATGATAACAGCTGATACTTTGGTAGGAATACTGCAACAGTCAGCACTTATAAATATAACCACAAAAGGTGGATGAAATACAACTGATAAGCATACTGATGACTTTATGGCATTATTCATCACAAGTGGGGTATCTCGTTTCTTTTTCAAGTGAAAACATGACACTCCAGAGCAAAAACAAAGAAATATGGCTTTAAATGCCAATGAACCAAACTTTTTAAATTTGAACCACTTTAGAAAAAATCCTAAATCTGTTCCTGCTAGTATTATCTATACTTAGAGTGATGGGATCTGAACTGAGACATTCTTACTGCACAAAAATGCTGCATGCTAATAGAAGTGTTATAAATCTATGATCTTAAATAAAGTAATACAAAGAAAGTGAAACCTGAGATTTGAGTAAAATTCAAGCAACAATTTAGAATGCAAAGTGGAAATTTAAAAGACACTATCAGTATTGTGAACTAAATTCCCAATAATCCTAAATGTCCAATCACAAGTCCAAAAGTACAGAATGTTCCAAATGAATTCAAAATCTTGAATGTGCTATGTACCAATAGTCTTGAATGTGCTGATGTACAAAAATGTGAATAAAAACTTGTTGTATTTTAAAGGAAAATGAAAGTTTTGTAATTAATGGCAGTGTCAACTAACTAACATACACACTTGTTTATAAAAAGCGTCCAACTGCAAAGTAATCAAATCCAGATCTATTGTCACATAATGCATTGGCATACTGGGGTCTATGAGTAATCAATACAATAAACAACACAGCCCATTATCGGCCAGTGTGTTATACAACAGCAGATCAGGGTATATGTTGTTTACAGTTGAATTTGATATATAAGGAAGTGTATAAGGTAAATGCTTATCAATGGTCCCAGTGAATGGGAAAAAGAGAACAAAAATTTTTAAAAAATTCTTTGACAAAGCAAATTTCATGCTAAAATTTTTAAAATGTAATGTCACTTGCATTGATAGCTGCCAGGTATAACGTAAAATGTCTTGGAATTTCTCCAATACAGAGAAAAGTTAACCATTAAATTAAACCTCTGAATTAGCAGATTTTGTACTATGAAAAGAAAACTTTTGAAAACTTTTACGTAAGAGCCATAAAACTCCTGTAATAAACAAACCATATTTTGCAATTGCTATACCTTCCAGGGATGGATCTTATCTGGATATACTTGATTTGTCTGAAAAAATGTAATGGTTCAAACTAATTTCAAACTGCTAATTTGATACAGTTTAGCAGTATGTTAAATACTGACAAAAACAAATGTGGAATTGATATGGCAATTTGAAAATGATGAAAAGCAATTTGGCAGACACCTACGCTAATACTGCATTTGAGTCATGCTTCAAAACTCTTTATCAGCTACTGCATAGGTGAGCTAAAAATAATTTCAAATCAAAACAAATATCAAACTGAAATGTCCTTTAAACTTTAATCCTGAGTTAGTCATTCTCTAATCATTCTATGTCTGTTGTTTTGCTGTCTTCACATTAAAGCAACTGAGAGATAACTGCATCCATATTTGTGAGGGAAGCCTCAAGATAAAACAAAAATTCCACAAAACATTATGTTTTCCCTGTCCTTTAAGCATGATCCCACAATGAAATGTCATCACAGAAGCAAGAAAAATAGGTTACATTGACCTACTTTTGATCACCGAGAATCAAATTCTCCAAGAACTGAAGATGATTGCACCCATGGAAAGTTCCAATAATGTAGACGCAACTATGTCCAAATATGGCAGTAAATGCTAAAAAAGACAAATTGTTACGTAAAATGCTACAATACAAAATCTTAACATAAATGACAATAACAACAACAATGTTGCTGACACTGGTAAAATACATTTGCCCTGAACATCTTACTGTATGATTACACTGTGAGACAACAAAGATGGATTTAAGACTGTATCTGTGATAACAAGTTTACAGTAGACAAATGGATGTGCAGTATATGTCTACACTGTACATTTTGAATCATCGCTTTACTGAACCAAGAGTGACTTGAAGATGAGTCAAGTTCCAATGACAAGGTTGAATATACATTGTCTGCATATTGTGTGTGTGTGCGTGTGTGTGTATATATATATATATATATATAAGAAGAAGAAGAAGAAGAAGAAGTGACACAGAGTACATTATAAATCATGCGTGAAATGAGCAGAACACTGTAGATGTAAACTAAAATGACAGTTTAACTAGATGTCTGCATGTGGCCCGTCTTCCAATATATTCTATGAAGAGAAGATAGAAATGTTAATTAAGTGACAGTGATTAAGACAATATGCATTCTTTATCTGCTGAATCTTCATGGAGCAAATTCTCTTCATGCAGTCTGTCGAAGGAATTTAAGATAAAATGCTAATTATATGTACCTAGGTCCAACATGCACGCAACTGAGAACATTGTCAAGCCAGATCTACAACTGTGTAATGCACTGTAGAAATTTTAAACATTTTGTATTTTACCTCTGGTTTGGAAATAATTGCATTTTTTAAAAATCTGATGGGGTATCTTGTGAACACTGCAAAACCAACCTTGGGATACCAACCTATGAGGTATTTTGTGAACACTAAAACTCAAAATAGGGAAACCATAGTGTGGGGTATTTTGTGAACACTGTAAAGCTCAAATTTGGGATACCAGACTGTGGTATTTGACCACTGTAAAACTTGAATTTAGGATTCCAGATTATGTCTTAATCATCATGACATTATTCATGCTACAATTCAATTAAACAGCCTTTTTCTTGACCAACAAATATCAGTTCACATTTGCAAGGAACATCCAGAACTTATCTTCATAGTGAAATTTATATTAACTGAATGCACCATCTTAAACATGGATTGTGCTTAAACCAGGAGCAGCATGCTAATATCTTTGGACTAAATACTTAAAATATGTTTTGCACAAACTGCATAAACTGAATGCATTCAAACATTTCTTTAAGATCTTTTAGTCAATTTCTTTGCATATAAAACAAAGTATACTGTTTATCTAGTGCTCTACACTGGCCTATGTTGCTTATCTAGAACTGCACACTGGTCCATGCTGCGTATCTGGCACTCTGCACTGGCCAATGCTGCTTATCTAGTGAACTACACTGGCCTATGCTGCTTATATAGCATTCTCCACTGGCCTGTGCTGCTTATCTGGCACTCTGCACTGGCCGATACACTATAATGGAAATTGCTGATTATCTAGCATTCTCCATTGGTCTATACTGGAATATGCAGCTAATCTAGCACTCTACACTGGTTTATGCTGCTTATTTAGCACTCTACACTATAGCCTATATTATTTATCAAGCACTATACACTGGCCTATCCTGCTTATCTAGCACTCTACACTGGTCCATGCTTCTTGTCTAGTACGCTACACTAGCCTATGCTGCTTACCTAGTGCTCCACACTGACCTATGCTGCTTATCTAGCACTCTACACTGGCTTATGATGTTTATCTAGCATTCTACACTGACTTATGCTGTTTGTCTAGTATCCTAAATTTGCCTATGCTGCTTATGTAGCATTCTACACTTGCCTATGCTGTTTATCTAGTTCTCTACACTGGCCCACACTGCTTATGTAGCATTCTACACTGACCTATGCTGCTGTTCTAGTGCTCAACACTGGTGTATGCTGCTTGTCTGTGCTCAACACTGGCCTATGCTGCTTATCTTGCACTCTGCAGTGGCCTATGCTGCTTATCTAGCACTCTATACTGGCCTATGCTGCTTATCTAGCACTCTATACTGGCCTATGCTGCTTGCATAGAATTCTACACTAAAATATGCCACTTATTTAGCATTCTGTACTGGCCTATGCTGCTTGCTGATAACTTTAAGTATAACAATGAGTACACATAACATGAAAACAGGTCTGTCTATCCTGTCTGCAGTTAGAAATGTGTTGTGCTACAGAAATATATGAACAGTATGGCATATTTATAATTAACCTTGACAAGACAAATGAAATGTGTTCATATTAACAGATGTTAAATATTATATCAGGAAAAATATATGTATTATATTATCATTTAGATTTAACACAATACTTAGTGACTGCTGGAATTCACTCAATCTCACTTCCTTGCAAACAAGTATCACCACATATATATATATATATACACCCACACATTTGCAAACTTAAAGTCCTTAAATTAAATCTTTTTCACCAATATACATATTTACCGATGTAGAAGACACACCTAACTGCAAAACAGAATAGTCTCCAATCTATCAGAAAATGTACTGGTCAAAGTTGTTCTTACAAGATTGACTAATGGTCAAATGAAGGGTCTATGTTGTTTGTTCCAACCAAATTAGCTATTAAACAAATGACAGATCAGGATCTGTGCTGTTTGTTCCAACCAAACTGACTATCAAACCAATGACAGATCAGGGTCTATGCTGTTTGTTCTAACCAAATGGGTTATTAAACGAATGACAATTCTAGAGTCTATGCTGTTTGTCTTAACCAGATTGCCTACTGGACAAATAAATGACAGATCATGGTCTATGTTGTTTTGTTCTATCCTGACTCACTAATGGATAAATGCATGGCAGTTCAGGGTCTATGATATCTATTCTATCCCAACTAAGTAAGGGACATTTGAATGAGAGATCAGGGTCTATGCTGTCTGTTCTACCCTGGTTGGCTAATGGATAAAGGGATAGCAGATCTTGGTCTATGCCAATTGTTTTCTTCAAACTGACTAATAGATTAAGGCATGGCATATCTGGATCTATACTGTCTGTTCTATCCTGGATGACTAATGGAAAATGGGATGGCAAATCTAGCTCTGATATTATATTACTTCAGGCAAACACTGTTTATCATGATTGGTTAATGGATAAAGTGATGCCAGATACAGATCTTTGATGTTTGTTCTACACTGATTGGCTAAAGGGGTGGCAGATCTGGGTCTATGCTGTTTGTTCTACCATGATAAGCTAAATGGATACATGGATGCAGATCTGGGTTTGTGATGTATGTTCTACCCTGACTGACTAATGGATAAAGGAATGAGAGATCTGGATATATGTTTGTTCCACCTTGACTGAACAATGGATGAAGGAATGACAAATCTGGATATATAATGTTTGTTCTACCCTGATTGGACAATGGATAAATGGATGGCAGATCTGGTTTTATGATATTTGTTCTATCCTGATTGACTAATGGATAAAGGAATGAGATATCTGGATATATGTTTGTTCCACCTTGACTGAACAATGGATGAAGGAATGACAAATCTGGATATATAATGTTTGTTCTACCCTGATTGGACAATGGATAAATGGATGGCAGATCTGGTTTTATGATATTTGTTCTACCCTGACTGACTAATGGATAAAGGAATGAGATATCTGGATATTTGTTTGTTCTACCCTGATTGACTAATGGATAAAGGAATGAGATATCTGGATATTTGTTTGTTCTACCCTGATTGACTAATGGATAAAGGAATGAGATATCTGGATATTTGTTTGTTCTACCCTGATTGACTAATGGATAAAGGAATGAGATATCTGGATAGTTGTTTGTTCTACCCTGATTGACTAATGGATAAAGGAATGAGATATCTGGATATTTGTTTGTTCTACCCTGATTGACTAATGGATAAAGGAATGAGATATCTGGATATTTGTTTGTTCTACCCTGATTGACTAATGGATAAAGGAATGAGATATCTGGATATTTGTTTGTTCTACCCTGATGGACTAATGGATAAAGGAATGAGATATCTGGATATTTGTTTGTTCTACCCTGATTGACTAATGGATAAAGGAATGAGATATCTGGATATTTGTTTGTTCTACCCTGATTGACTAATGGATAAAGGAATGAGATATCTGGATATTTGTTTGTTCTACCCTGATTGGCTCAGAGCAAGAGGGATGGCAAATCTAGGCTTGTGATGTGTGTTCTACCCTGACTGGTGAATGGATGAAGAGATAGCATATTTGGGTCTAAGCCAATTGCCAGCCCCCTGCTGGATTAAACGTCAGTCTGGGGATGTGGGCCTTTGCCCAAACCCTATTTCTGTATTGTTAGGGTTCCAATGGCCGGTGCCCATTACCCAGTCACAGGTAACCAGGTCCTGGGCAAAGACCCATGAGGCAACTCAGATCTGTAGGACGATCCTTTCGCTGGTCTGAACTGTTCATTTACTGTAGGACTTGATCTAGTCACCAACAAAGGGAAACTGTGACTTAATGGGTGCTGCTCCCTCCTTATGAGGGGGTGCAACTCATTTTCAGCCCACACAGGGCTGTGGGTGAGTAGAGGGTGATGTTCCCCTCATAAGGGTGGGAGCATGAACAACTTGCTGCCTTCATGGATAAAATAAGGTGCTGCTCATCCCTTAGGAAAGAATGTGGCTTGTTCTCTGACCTAGAAAAAAAGAGGGTGCTGCTCCTACATCTCTGGATGGCATGACTCACTCTCTGTCCTCACAAAATGGGGATGCTGCTGCTCCTCCCTAACATGAGGGTGTGACTCACTTTCCACCCATTTAACAACCTCCATTGGGAGGGGGCCCACTAACTCTAAGAGTCTCCGACATGACTTAGGTGATCTTTCTCTGTGACTCAAGGGACTCAGAGACTGAGAACTCAGAAAATTCTTAAGAAGATGAGGAAGGAACCTTCTTCCTTGCTTATAGGTACATCTAGGTTCTGTGAGATCCCAAACCTCATCTGACCATAGGCTGGAGAAGGGATAACATTTGTCCTCTTGCAGTGTATGCAAGATGAGCAAAGTGGAGGATGTGTCCCATGGGGGATTTCTTGTGATCACACCTATCCTCACAACATTTAGACATTCTTCCTCTAAAAGAAAGATGAAAAGACTTTTAAATTTAAAAGAAATTCTATGTAACCAAAGTAAAGGCATAGCAATGCATGGACTAGGTCTACATTAATATGATAATTAAGCATGAAGTCGCCTTATTTGGTTGTTTTCACAATGTTTAAATGCAAAAAAGGAAGCAATGCTAAGCTCAGTACAGGAAAATAAAAGATAATCAAATCAACCAGGCTTAAACAAAAGCTAGGGAAATATAAAAATTAGCTAAAAAAAACCCATAAGTACTAATGCTAATAATAAAAAAATGGGAAAAATCAAGGAAAGCAGTTTGAAACTAATACTGAAAAAGAACCTTTAATTGGTAACCGAGCATATGATATGAAAGGTAAAAGTGGTGTGCAACCTGCTTTATCACATTAAAAAAATAGCACAATTCACAATATAGGTATCATCAATAATAATGATACGTAATGAGCAATAAAATCAAGGTGAATCCATAGACTGCACAGATCACAAATGTGCAAGGATTGGGTAAATTAAACAAAATACATGTACCTACCCTTAGCAAAAAGAATGCACAACTAAATTGAATCACTAATGCCCTGTATAGTGGAAAAAAGAAGAAAATAAAATAAGGAACAAATGCTAATAACTCTCAAGAGAGCTTAAATTAACTGAGAAAAAACTGGATCAGGGGAACAATCCAAACATTGACAAAAATACATGCACAAGAGATATAAGTGTATTCGCTTGTTAACCCAAAAAGTGATGGCTAATCTTTGATGTAAACAATGTTGACATTACAGCCATGTGACTGGGAAAGGAATGAAGTGAAGTACAAATTGGCAGGTGTCTCTGGGGTGTCCCACTGGTGAGCCAGTGTTCTGGAATATTCTGGTTCACCCTAACATGACTGATGACAAATTTTTGTCATTCAGTTTGAGTATTTTCCACACAGAAAAGTACCAGCTATGCAACAGCAACAGATATGGCATTACTGATATTAAAAGGATAAATAAGTCCAATTACTTATATCTTTCAATTCTTGCATAGCATACAAATATAGTAATGGACTTTTAAAAAGTACATGTACAAATTAATCATCAATGCATGAAGACTGGGAGATGATGATTGGTTGGTTGTTTAGGTTTTAACTGCACTTTCAACTCATTACTGACAATATAATACAAAGGAAACAGGTGCTTATTGCATTTCACAAGCACACACAGAGGTGGACAACCCAGGCTGGCCTGGACTGTTATTGAACCAGCAATCCAGTGATTATGAGTCTGATGTTCAACCCAACTGGGCTACTGCAGCTCCCTGAGAGATGAAATATAATGCATTCAATGACAGCCTGGAATTAACACTTACTTAATAAATAAGCATCCTATCCTTTGCAGTTTATCTTGTTAAAAATAGATACACTTCCCCAGAGGAGAGGTTTACACCATTGCTTACTATCATCTTTTGCAGACATGTCATGGTTGGGAAGAAACTCAAGAACTGCAGGATGGTGTTTTCACTCTTAAATTGTTAATAGAGAAGCAACAGCTTCAGATATTTCGAACAGTTCTTTTGGTATTTCAGGATGTGGTTTATTAGCATAAACAAAGCTAACTGCCTGCAGCGTGTACAATTCAATTTATTGCTTCAAAGTTTATAAGGGTGGTTAGAATCCAGGAACCAACTCTATTCCTGATAAATTCTTCCTGCTGTTTGGAAGCTGCTGAACATTTTTATGGCAAAAACAACTAAGTTTTTTACTGTGAAATAATTGTTAGGTGGAATAATTGTTGTTCAAATTTTTCAGTAGTTTTCCTTTGAAATCATACCTGGTCTTTTAACAATGCTGTTTAATTATTAGCTCTAAATCCATGAAAATTATTAAAATTTGTTTTTAGCTAACAGGGGAGGGAGGCATAGCTAGCAGCAACTTTTCAAAGCATATATAAGATGATATGTGAATAAGGATTTACAGCCAATTGCTACAAACAAAAAGCAAGAAAAAGAACTAGAAATAAGTTCATAGCGCATGAAATGCCCTCCATGTAACTAACACACACACACACACACACACACACACACACACACACACACACACACACACACACACACACACACACACACACACACACACACACACACACTTTTGTCTTGGGATGATCCTTGAGGCAACTGTGCAGAGAATCTGACTTACTTGTAAAACTGGAATCTGGGGTATCTTGGTTGGTACGGAGTTGGACTCATAATCCAAGAACTGCAAGTTTAATACCTGCCATTCCTTCAGCATGATACAGTCAGTGAGGTCTTAAAAGTGCAGTTAAAACCCACAAAAACAAACAAAACAAGGAGGAATTAACCTGTGTGGCAGATGGACATGTGGACAAGGATAGCTCTACATTTGCCATTAACTTCTGTGACAGTATTTTAACAATCCACACTTTACATGATGTACACATTGCATACTAACAACCCACAGGATCATTCTAATCTATGATACAGGATGAGAATTAACACATTTAATATTTTTGGCGAGAATATTAGATACATACAGTACAGCTATGTTCATTGACTACAAAAGTTTTCATGTGTGTACATGGCTTTTCATGAGAGAACAAGTTGCTTTTGGGAGGGGTAGTTAAAGGTAATGAACAATGAACATAACATGCAGATGGTGAATGCAATTAGTGTTTCTAGTATTTCAGTTAAAAAAGTTCTTTATTTATATCCCAGATGATAGGAATTATAAACTAGATCCTGCATTTTCAATTACATCATCACTGCAAATCCTATTGCTTTTATATTACATCAAACCACCAAACTCCTCACCCCTGCACAATGAGCCATGGGTAGAACCCTAAATCTGTTTGACATATTATGGGTCTTTCTGTTATGACTATGTACATTAAGTTTGTTCCAAAATATGTCAAAATTTAATGCAAACAGTGTACATTGACCTTTGACCCCTCCCAGATGCTCCAGATGAGACATCTAAGAACAGTACCCTCTTACTTACCATTGGGACTAGATATCAACATGGTCTAGGGAATCTACACCAACCTGTCTTTTTTTAAAACAGTGTAGTCATGACAGACAAAGCCTAGCATCACAATATCCCTGTCTAAAGCATGCTGAAAGTAATTATCTATTAGCCATAACCCTTGTATGTATACATACTGAATCACCCGAACTGAGTACAATTGGTTCCATTTTAATACAAAATTAAGAAAATTTTTGGTTTAAAAATCGCAAGAGTAAATGTACAAGAAGACACATTAGAAAGATTAAAGAGGTTAACTGTATCAAAATATTTTAGGATAATTCCAGCTTTTTTCATGAAATCCATTTTCTCTAACTTTATCCTGCCACATTCCCTACCTTACAGTTTGACTTCACTTATAAATGAGTAAATACGGTGTCTCTAACTTAACATGCACCATATATACTCATTTATAAGTCAAGCCAAGCTGCAAATTGCAAATACCCAGATATGCAATATCATAATGCACCAGATAATCTAATCTGGTGCAGTTTGGTAGGAGCAATCAGTTAAACAAACAATACAGACCCTGATCTGCCAGCACATTAAGTGATGGCTAATTAGCGTATATGATGTTAGCAGGTGGACTTGACTTATAAGTAAGTATATATATTAAATACCATCATCAAAAATAACTTTTGGTACTGTATGAATCATGCATTAAGTGTAACAAAAAAGTCTGTAACAGATTCCACTTGTTTAAATTTTGCTAATTAATACCGCACAAATGATTTTCTGATCTATCCAAATGCCACGATTAACCATCATTCCAACATAAATCTTTATTTTATAGTTGGCTTACAAATCTTCAAGCAAATATCTCAAGCAAGTCACTTTGCCTGGCACCAAAGATTTCTTTTGATATACTACCCAGTGTTTTCTCTGATATTTTTATTATCCACTGGTATGGCAGCAATGAGAATATTACTGCCTGAATTCCTGCAATGTCTGACTGAATTATAACCTATCCCCCAAACTGAGTATCATAGATTTTATTTCTTACATAGTTGGCAGAGTGGCAGAACAGAGTAAATCAATACAACTTTCTTTGATAAATGAAAATGAAAAGCCACTGGGAAAGAAACCATTTGATAACCCTAACCAAAGACACTGTAGCATGAAATATGGGTCACATTAACCTACTTTAAGAGGAATAGTTGCAATCACCAAGAGACATCAGTACAAATCCAAGTTGTATAACTGCCGCCAAAAACTTCACAAGAACTGTACTGCAAAATTTAAAATAACTGAAGCATGCAATATAGATCACACTGACCTACTGTCGATTAATGGGTGGTTTCACTCACCAAGTCATATCCACTCACACAGTTTGATGTCCCTGAAAAGTCATTCAGTTGCTGTAAATTTTAAGTTGCAATTTTTAGCTTAGCAAGTGAATTATTTCAACCCTGTAGATGCATCACTGAACAGTTGAAACTCTATGGCCAACAGTAGTTTGTAGTCCTGAAACTAAGATTTATATATATATATATATATATATATATATATATATATATATATATACACATATAAACAAAGATCAAAAGCTTATATTTACAGAAAAACTGATGAAGAATGGCAAACTGAATGTTTAGGTTTGTAGACTCTGGACAGTACATACTCATAAGAATATTTTGGTCATGTTTTAACTTTAGTTCAAGGCAACACCGACTCGGACATGTTTTAACCCTAGTTCAAGGCAACACCAACTTGGACCTTTTTATCACTACTGTTGATGAAAATTTGAGACCAGTTATTGCAAAAGAGCTTCCAAATAGGAATGGACATTCCATGTCCATATTTCAAGGTGAAAGACAAAATAAAGCTCTTACTGCCCCAGTGAGCTGTTTTTTTCCAAGGAATTTACAAGGACTTCTCAAAGAGTTTCCAGGGAATATTTTTTCTTTTGGTCAACAAACTTTTTCTACATGTTACTTTGTTTATCATGGTAGAAATGGATACAAAAACAGAACAAAACAAAACAGTATAAATAAATATATAACTGTTAACTGAGTCAAAGGCCTATATGGGAAGAACTGAATTCACTACTTTTTGTTGGGAAGCAATTTTCATGGACTTCAGAATTGCTAAAAACCATAAGCTTAATGCCCCCACAAACAACCATAAGTGACCCCACAAACAACCATAAGTTACCCCACGAACAACCATAAGTGACTCCACTAACAACCATAAGCTTAATTAGCCAGCAAACCATAAGTTTCATTACCCCACAAACAACCAGTGGCTTAATGACCCCACATGCAACAATAAGCTTCTTGACCCAACAAACAATCATAAGCTTGCCTGTATGCCTCTAAACCTTTAACATGTGTAAGAAGTAAACAGGTGTGATACACAGAACTTGACACTTAAATCATTCATGCTCATGGAATGCTATCACCTCTTTGCAGTTTATACATTTAATTGTCATATACGAGATCAAAAGGTGAAGGCAAAAAGAAATAAACAACCACCATTCCACTTACCAGATTAACAGTAGCTAGGGTTATTTGTGTTGACAGTCCTTTGAGCTTTGCTAATGGCAAGACCATTCAGCTGATTTGCTTAACTAAAGGACACAAAGTGGAACAATCTAATTCACAGGAGAAAGGAAAGCATTTTTGAATGGCAAATTTAAAACCTGTATGGAAGTATGATATTCTTTTGAAGGCAGAATGTGAAAACACAGCTGTCATGTACCGTCATGAATGTCATGATCTGACATGACAACTAGTGTGTCCACTACATGAATGTCATGATTTGACATGACAACTATTGTGTCCACTACATGAATGTCATGATTTGACATGACAACTAGTGTGTCCACTACATGAATGTCATGATTTGACATGACAACTAGTGTGTCCACTACATGTTCTGACACTCCCTAACAGTAATGCAGATGCAGAAAGATCATTTTCAGTGCTCAGAAAAACTCAATAAGATCTTTGGGAATCTTTGTACAACAGTACCATCCAGTCTCTAGTGCAAAAATGAACACTAACATTTATCACCTTCAAACCCTCCAATTAACTATTAACAGAGGCAAAGTCTGAGTCTACAGGTTAATCATGTGAGGCAATAAATCTGAAAAAAAGAAGTAATTTATGACTATGATGTTAAGTGGATACTAACTGAATTATGATTGTAATAGAAAGTAGTTTATGGCTCCGATGGGAATTGGAGGCTTACTGGACCCTGATTTTGTAACAGATTTTAAAAACTAGTAGCATGTACCACAATATTTGTAGGGCATATGTTACCACTGTCTGTTCATATGTCTGTCTGTTATGCCTTAGTTAAATATTCTTTTTAGATCATTATGTCATTAGTTTTGTTTTTTATGTCATTAGAAAATTTCAGGTACTGTGGGGCCATGTTTCATGAACATATTAATAGTTTTATTTAATATATATGGTTGTGTGTTTGTGTGGTTGTTTTACTGTATGTCTGTGATTGGGTGGGTGTACATGTGTGTGTGGTGATATATTAAAATGCTAAGTCTGCAAGTTTGTTTTGTTTGGAAGTGTATTACCTTCTTCATAGAAAACACCTATTTTAGTTTCTTCATTTAAATTTGAATTACCAGTCATTTAAGACTAGATTACTTGTTCTTAACTGTACAGTATCACCTACTTGAGTCTCATGCCCTGTCCTGCACTGCCCTGCCCCCCACCCCACCGTTGGACCTTGGGACCATAAACTCAACTTTTTGAGGTAAAACAACAAACAAACCTCTGTCTGGGAGGTTTCTGTGTGTGCCATTACAGTAATTGGTAAAGGTTTTTATCCCTTCTGGAATGACAATTGATACACATACAGTAAATAAAATTGGTCTACATAACACACATATATCTAAACTATTCAATGATGCCATCTGGGAAAACAAGAATGGAAAATTTATATGAATTCATGGTACAGAACCCAGGGCTTAAGAAATAAAGTACCATATTCACTACTTATAAGTCAAGTCAAACTGAAAAAAAAAAGATCCTGATCTTCCATAGCATAACATGTCTGCAGATCAAGGTCTATGGTGTTTGTTCTGTTGGTTAATTTTTACAATCTGCACAGAGCCAGATCTGCTGGTGCATTATGTCATGGCAGATCTGGGTCTGTGCAGTTTGCAGTTGGACTTGTCTTATAAGTTTGTATTTATGGTATGTGACAAGGATTCAGAACTAGGCAGCAGACAGCATAAATTTTAAAGTCATAGCAAGCCTCCTATATTGTCCATCAGTTAGCATAACCTCAAACCTGATAAATCATCAATCCTGACAAATCTTTATTATTTTGTTTGTAATTCCATTTTTTGTGGAAAGAATTCTTTCTTATTCAAGATATTTAAATTTGGACTATAAATGAGCCAAGAATAGGTCTAATTAATACTCTCATCTCTAATTATCTGCATCCCACAAAAAAAGCATTAACATGTGTGTGAAAAATTGAGAAATTATGGTATATTGATAACTGCAAAATAGTTGGCAAGTAGGACATTTCATGTTGCGACATGCCAGCTTTTCATTAAAAGACCAGGTATCTAGGATTAAGTGACATCTTATTGAAACAGCATGGTACTAGGTATCTAAGATTATGATACACATGACATCATTTTATTGCATTGTTGATTGATGTACATATATATTTTACTGGAGGGGGTAATTAGATATGACAATTACAGGATTCTTACAGTTGATTCCAGCTGCTGAGTAAGTTATATATACTCACAATTTGAGTCCAACTGCAAAGTGCACAGATCCAGATCTGCTGTCACATAATGCACCAGTAGATCTGGGTTTGTGCAGTCTGTTAGGAGTAATCAGTAGAACAAACAACACAGACCCTAATCTGCAGGCGCATTATGCAACAGCAGATCAGGATCTTTGTTGTTTGCAGTTTGGCATTACTTATAAATGAGTAAATATGGTATTAAGTATCTCTGAACTTAGCACCTGCCAGTAAACTGCTTCATTAGATGCTGCTTGTATGGATCATGCATGTGCCCCTGTTACAACAATAAGATTATGATTACAAGTGAATAAGAAAATATGTTTCTCAAGCAAATAGTTTACAGCACCAATAAATGCAAAAATGTTTTCAAGCAATTCTAGCAATTACATCTACAGACATTTAAATTCATGAGACTATATCTGAGTTTAATTTTTAACCTAAACTTGTTTATTTTTTATTAAATTCCACATATGTGCAAGCATTTCTTCTACAAATATTGCAAAAGTTTTATATGATGCATTTCATTCTCAATCAACTTAGTTTCTTATCACAGGGTTTGAAATTAGCAGTAGTCTGCTAGCCCAAGGCTAGTAAATTTATTTGTTGGACATGCAGTCTACTGGCCCAACACCAGTAAATTCGGAAAATTAAATGATACAAATTGAAGTTCAATGATCATTTCAATAAACCTTTAGTGCACTTAGCGATCACACAAGATGATGCATAGGTCACCTGACTGGTCAGCCTTTAGAGAGGTCACAGGATACAAGATGAGACACAGGAAGGGTGGGTGGGCATGTGATCCCTAAGGGTACTAAGGTTCAATGAAATTATCATCAACTTCAGCTTGGGAAGTATTGTTTAATTTTCCAATTTCACTGAACCATTTGTACCCACAAGAGTTTAAATGTATCCTGTGACAGAAGTATTGTAGGGTAAAAAGACAAATCACTCTACATCATAAATCATGAGGAAAATTCACCTGAACATGATAAATGCATTGACTAAAGTTAACGACAGTGGGTTGGAGTTCATTCTAACAGGTATACACTAAATGACAAGTCTGATGAGATCGGTAGATAAAGTCTTTGCAGTAGCGTACTAACAGCAGATAAAATATTTTTTTTGAAAATGATCAAAATTGTGTGTTTGTAAATTTGTTACTCTTGAATCCAGACCTTTCAGCAAATTATATAATGCACCCATGTAACAATGTTTGCAAGCTCATTTCTGCCGCCATTGTGTGCTTCATAAACAAACTGCTACACTATCCATTCGTGTCCCCCAACACTCTGCTAATCCTTTTTTGCATCACAGTGAGTGAGACCAATCCCAACATAGATGAATACTATCGCCTGGGCACAAATCAGTTACAACAGACATCTATCTTTAAATCTGTCAGACAACTGCAAGTAGTTAGATTTATGTGAAGGGGTATGGAAGGGGTGGTGGTATATATTTGTAAATGCCTGCAGATGTCGTTAATTACAAATAACACCAATGTCCTTAATATCAACATTTGAATTTTTATCAGTTGTGATTTGGTTTGAATCATGTGTATTGCCAGCTGTGTATTGCATTCGGTAGTGATAGATGACTTCAAACTTCAAAATGTTACAGAGATTGTTGCTGAAGGATTGTGTTTCTCAGTTAACTTTATTTGCATGGTGTTTTACTAATAAAAAAGAAAAATGACTCATGGATGTGTTGTGAAAAGTTGCTTGGATTCAGTACAAAAAATTCACATCTTTGTACTGTTACTATTGAAGAACAATACGTGTTAGATTTTAATTTGGTTTTAAACCAGTGAAACTAAGGAGTGCGGTTGTGACGAAAAAGTAAGTTTAAGAACTTATATTTAAACTGTTAATAAAATGCCTCCAATGTAAGGTGTTTTTTTATAAGTAATTTGTAATATGAGTCTTCATTTCAATTAATGGGCCTAATGTGGAAATGACAGACATGTATAAAATGGTGCTTGATGGTCTTGTGTGAATGATTGAATTTAGATGTCAAGAAAGGTCACCAAATGGCATTAAATTATGGGAAAATTGTTGGCGGCCTGGGTTCTGCCACAGGCCCCACTGGGGAGCTCACAGCACTCCCCCAAGAACTCTCCCCTGGCTTCTACCCTTTGGGCCTAATATTCAGGCCATTTGGGCCATCGTTGTTGCCCTGGATGCCATTTACGCCACTGGCTTCAAGGTGCTATTTACCCTTTGTATGACATGGAGTCTTTGTTCCAACCATTTTGAATGATGAAGACAGAGATATTCTTGTCTGAAAGAGTAGCCATTCATGTACTATTTAGTGTAAAATAGCAGTATTGATGGCAGCAGCTTGCATTGATGATTTCAGTCATCTTGAAATAGTGTCTCTGTTCACTGCCCAAAATGGGTCCAGGAAACTAACAAACAGTTTGGTTTCATTACTGCATACTGTTTGTCCAATCAAAATATCTACAAGTGTGACTGTATAAAGACATCTGTCTGGTGCATAAGCTGCTAAACAAATTTCACCCAAATGATTATCTGCACATGATTGCTTAAGATAACCTATTATAAAGATAATTATGTTCTTATATACATGTAAATTCCTAAGATGTAAGAAATTAATAGTTTACTCTCTTTGGCTAGAAGCAAAATCAATGTGTATGAGAGAAATTTAAATGGAAAGTTTACAAACCCATGAAAGCAACTTAAGTATCTTAGCATAATATTAATATGTAATGAATACTTTCTTGTGTAAATTAGATTTCTGGTTAAAGACTCATCTCCTGAAACATGCAACCAATTGGTGTTGCGAAAAATTTTAACCATTTGACAAAACAAGAATTGTGCTAATAGCAGATATGGCTGCATAGATAGCACTGTAACTTTATCCTTTATAAACTAGCATCATTACCACCTCCCATCCTCCTCCTCCAATTTCTTTAGAACTCAAAAGCTTAGCTCTATGAAGTGGGAGGAACTTTTGTGGTTGGACATGTAGTCTGCTAGCACAAGGCCAGTAAATTTGAGGTTGGACATCTAGTCTACTAGCACAAGGCCAGTAAATTTGTGGTTGGGCACTTAGCCTACTATAGCAAGGCTAGTAAATTTGTGGTTGAACATACAGTCTGCAAGCCTAAGGCTAGTAAATTTGTGGTTATACACTTAGTCTGCAAGCCCAAGACCAGTAAATTTGTGATTGGACATGTAATCTACTAGACCAAGGCCAGTAAATTTGAGGCTGGACATGTAATCAACTACACTGAGGCCAGTGAATTTGTGGTTGGACATGTAGTCTACTAGACCAAGGCCAGTAAATCTGAGGCTGGACATGTAATCAACTACACCGAGGCCAGTGAATTTGTGGTTGGACATGTAGTCTACTAGACCAAGGCCAGTAAATTTGAGGCTGGACATGTAATCAACTACACCGAGGCCAGTGAATTTGTGGTTGGACATGTAGTCTACTAGACCAAGGCCAGTAAATTTGAGGCTGGACATGTAGTTGACTTGAATAAGGCCAGTAAATCTGAGGTTGGACATGTAGTCTAATAGCCCAAGACCAGTAAATTTGTGGCTGGACATGTAGTTTTCATAATTTTAGGATTCTGATGGCTAGTAAATTTTCAGTTGTCACCAGTCAGCATTTTGTGGGAAGGACAAGTCAAGATTCATCTGGACTAGAAAATTTAGTCCTTCTGGCAACAAAGAAATTCATATTAAAGGCATGGCTGGATCAGCTCTATGTTAGAAAGATGTAAACCCTTAATTTCTTTTTAACTGTCGCTAGTACATGACTGTTCATATCTCTAGGTTCATAAATTATGCAAAATTGAAATACATACATGTAAATACTTGTACATATAATTACAAGAACATACACCAGTGTTTATTCGATATGTATCACATTATATGCCTTAATGGATATGAGTCTGAGTTTCATTTCATCACATGTTATGGGTTTAAAGAGTTGAATGAGCATCAGACTCAAAATCCAGGGTTTGCAGGTTGCTAGACTTGTGTATGTTAACAACTTCTGTATCTCTCAAAGCTGATACCATCATTGCTAATTAGGCACATAATGTAAGTATAATCTGAGAAATCTGGTTTAAGTTACCATGAATAGCATACTATCACAAAACACATCCCTCTTAAAATTTCAAAGTAATTAGCAATCATTTTTCCTGCAAGTGAGCAATGACTTATCAACCAAAACAAACATACACTACTGTTATCAGTCAGACTGCTTGGTATCAAAAGTTGCATCATGAATACCTGAGTGACATGCTATGTGATGAAGCAGAACTGTGTACTTTTGCAGTACTGTTAAAGAACCATCATCAGCCTATCAAACCTTTGATAACCAGTCAAAGCGTCAAATGACGGTCGAAACAAAGCATCCAAAGCCAGTCAAAATATCAAAAGCCAGCCAAAACATCAATAGTCAGTCAACTGTTTGTGACAGATTTCATTACATCAATGTGTGCCTATTGTGGATATTTAATTTCTCAGCATGGTGTTTTCATATCAATGGATGGTCATATTAAGTTCTGGTTGCATTTTGATTTTTATACTTTAAAATTGACAACTGGCAATGAGACTTTCAGTTTTAAGTGTTGAGATTCCAATTGCTTTTTTCAAGTAATGAAGGAAATATTTGGGATGAGACAGACAACTTGGTCTTGATGGGTTTCACTGCCTACACAACAAAGAAAATGCGACTAGAGTTGTGTTTGTAGAATATGTATGTCCCACTGCAGACCATCTCTTTGTGAAAACCTCAATGTGTAAACAAAGCACTTGCAGACCCTTCTGCAATGCAGAAACAAGTGAAAAAGGATTCAGAGTTTACCACCTACAATGATCTTTTTCTAGCCAACACATTTGGACCTGACAAAGCATCTGGAAGATGGCACAGTCCAGATTGACAATATAACAACCAAACAGACTACAGCATAGTGAGAAGATGATTCAGTAAAAGATTGAATATTGCCAGAACATGAAGTTTCCCGTGAGCAAATATTGGAAGTGATCATGATTTATTAGTGACAACATTTCACCTCCACTGAAAATGATCAAAAAGTCTAACCAATCAAGAATTAGATTTGACCTTGAAAAATTGAAACATCCTAAAGTCAAGCAATGATAGGTGGTAAATGTGCACCTCACAAACCTGGGTAACCAGGACACTGATCTAGAATCCTTAACAACCACATTCAACACAGCTGTGACTAGTACAGTCAGTGAGATAATTGGCAAACACTGCTGGACAAAGAAACCTTGAGTCACAACAGATGTCCTTGAACTATTTGACAAAAGAAGAGATCTGAAAAAGGATCAAAGATATCATGAGAGAGATAAAATATACAGAGAAATAAACAACATGATCAGGAAAAAAAAAGAGAAAGGCAAAGGAATCCTGGACAGAAAGACAATGATGTGAAATCAAATCGACGACAGTCTGAGCAGAAACAACAGCAAGAAGGCATATCAACTAGTGAAAGATCTCATAACCATTAAACAAGGGAAAACTACCACCATCCAAGACAAATCAGGAAAATGCCTCACAGAAGATCAAGAGATCCTCAAGCAATTGAAAGAATACTGCTCAGAATTGTACAATCATAAGACCCATGAAGATCCAGCAGTACTAAACTGCTCTCAGGCAGAAGATATTGATGACAACCCCATTCTTTGTGAGGAAGTAGAAACTGCAGTTAGCTCACTAAAGAAAGGAAAGTCAGCTGGCGTTGACAATATACAGTACCAGCAAAGTTCATTCAAGCAGGAGAAGAAATAGTCACAGTCCTAACAACAATCTGCAACAAGATATGGCAGAAAGGAGAATGGCCCACCACATGGACTCAATCTTTGGTTATCATGCTCCCCAAGAAAGGAAACCTACTGCTATGCAAAAGCTACAGAACCATCTGTCTGATCAGCTACCCAAGCAAAGTCATGCTGAATATAATACTCATCAGACTAAAGCCTCAAGCAGAGAAAATTATTGTTGAAGAGCAGGCAGGCTTACAAACAGGAAGGAGCACCACAGAACAAATCTTCAATCTCAGACTCTTTTGTGAGAAATACCTTTAGCATCAGCAAAATCTATACCATATCTTTCTAGATTTCAAGAAGGCCTTTGATAGGGTATGGCATGTGGCATTTTGGGCAACTATGAGAAAGTACAACATCAGCTCAAACCTGATGCTGGTTGTTGAGCACCTCTGCGACAAAGCCACCCGTGCTGTCCTCATCAATGGCAGCTGAGGAGATTGGTTCCAAACAACAGTTGGAGTCAGACAGGGTTGTATACTGTTACTTACACTCTTCAAAATTTTCCTGGAAAGGATCACAGAGGATGCCTTGGAAGACCATGAGGGCACTCTCAGCATCAGAGGAAGAAAAATCACCAACCTTCACTTTGCAGATGATATTGATAGCTTAGAAGGAAATGAGCAAGAACTGGTTGACTTGGATGAGTGCCTTGACACTGCCTCCACAGCAAATGGTATGAAGATTAGCATCAAAAAACCCAAACTAATGACAAACAACACCAATGGCATCAGTGCAGAAATAAGGTGAGTGGACAGAAGCTGAAAACAATCACAAACTCAAAGTACTTGGGATCAATTATCACAGATGAGGTCTCCAAACCAGAACTACTTTGCAGGATTGCCCAGACAATAGCAGTAATAACAAGGTTGAGACCAATATGGATGGATACCAACATTGTTCTTGGTTCCAAAATATAAATGATGCACTCTGTTGTCATGTCCATTTTTCCTGTGTGCTTGTAAAACAAGGATGCTCATATCAGATCTACAAAGCAGAATTCAAACCTTCAAAATGAGATGCTACTGCAAAATCTTGGACATCTCATATATTGACCATGTAACCAAAAAAGAGGTCAACAACAGGATTCAATGAGTTATTGGACACTATGAAGACCTCTTGACCATTGTGAAAAAAAAACAAACTGAAGCGGTATGGTCATGTTGCAAGATCATCTGGACTGACAAAAACAATCTTGCTAGACACAGTGAGAGAATGCAAAAGAAGAGGCAGACAGTAAAAAAGGTGGGAAGACAACATTAAAAGTGGACAGGTATGGGGTTTGGTGATCCATAAACAGCAGTAGAGAACAGGGAAAGATGGAGAGAATTGGCTGTGAAGCTATCTGCGGTGCCTCAACGACTATGGGATTGATGATGATGATGTAAACAAAAGAACTCAAAATCTGCATTAGTGGTCTGAAAATCTAAGAGTCACCTATGTGGTATTTACTCCAACCATCTAACAAAGTTTTTTACAAACATCATAGCACAACAAATTCAAAAATATTTGAAAAATTGTTGTAATGATGTACAAATCTAATGTGGCCATCTACATATTGATACAAATATGGCAATAACATTTTATTTTGTCTATGGTGAGTGCTTTTGCTAACAAGTTTCATGGAAGGGATAGACAGGACCAAGTGTCTCAGCTGTAAACATTTGGGAACATAATACAAATAAAGGATGATAGGAATGTCTGACACTAACTTGGAGATTTGAAATTGCTTAAGTCCTTAGACACTACATTCAAAAGAGAAAGTTACCACTTCTGTTTGTTGAAGAACTGAATATTATTTTTCTCATTTTTCATCAGGTGAACATTTGGCATCATAACAAGGTTTAGATTCCCAAAACTGAACATTCAGTCATTACATAATGCCAAGGTATGTCCATTCTGTCATTACATAATGCCAAGGTATGTCTACACATGTTTAACGTTAACATTTCCTTATCATGGATCGAACATATGAAACAAAAAATTTATAACACTACAGCAAAACCTGTCAACAACAGACCCATCAAGTGAAAATTACGCATTTAGTCCTTTAAAGACAAGTCTCCTTTATATCAAAGAAACAGATCAAAATGACTTAAAATTTTCCCGTGCATTTAACCATGTATTTAACACCATAACAATATCCCATAAACTGGTATATGCAGGTTGCCTGATCTAAATACTAAATTAGTTCACAGCTAATTAATGAAAATACATCAACCGGTGCAAAAGTAAGCTCATAAGTTTGAAAATTCACTCCTGTTTGTGATAATGTCCTTTATATGCAGACTGAAAGGGGGGGGGGCAAAAAATAAGCATCTCTGTTCAAGTTAGGCTGATGACCTTTACATACATGGAATGCATATCAAGGGACTATTCCCAGGGATTCCTAAAAATATCCTATATTGGCAGGTGTTCATTTAACAGGTGTATTTAAAGGCAGGTTTCTTGGTAATTTGTTGAAATTGATATTCATTCTCTAGTCTTTAGATTATACCATGCTAATTTCACAAAACAAGTTTGTTTTTGCTGGTTTTAATGGCACTTTTAGCAAATTATTGGCAAATGAATGGGGAGATATGTGCCTTTCTCAAGGACACACCGAGGCTGCTGACCTGTGCTTGTCTGAAAGAGACACTTGACAAATAGCATGGTATTCCACAGATGTTTCAATTAACTATTATAATCCAATTACAATAGAACTAAGTTTCAGTTACCAACATTGCACATTAAAATGTTACAAAATGCAATGGAATGTTAACAGATGTTTATAGCTCTCCAGTCCAATACCATCATGCTAATTAAGCTCACAAAAAAATATAACCTGAGAAATCTGGCTTAATCTGCCATGAATAGTATACTATCACAAACCATCATCTCTTGAAATTTGAAAGTAATTAGTAAGCATTTTTCCAGTAAGTAAGCAATAACTGGTCAACCAAAATACACTAATGTGTCAGTCACTTCTTGGTATCAAAGGTTAGATTTTGAATACTTCACTAACATGCTATTTGATGATGCAGTCACACTATATCAAATTTTTATGGAATAATATCACTGGAAAATTGGCTTTAACATGAAACAGACACTAATGGATGAAAAACATTCACATTTAGAATGTAAAAAAATAACTCTTTATGATGACATCTGAAGTATCAGTTTTCCAGAAATTTTCCACTTGAAATATTGCTGCATGACTCAGTAACTGTTTTCATTTATTAGATATACATGTACATAGGAAAGATAAATATGTGAAAACAGAAATGTCTGATGCAAACTTCTTGAAATTGATTTGTTGTGTAGTGTTATTTTGCAATAAAATAAAACAGAAAGACAATTTTTTTCTTGATGAAAGGCATGTTCCCAAAGCTAGACATCAACTACTCCAACTGTAACAAGCTAAATTGGTTTTGGTTACCAAATTACACATTAACATGTTACAACATGTAATGGTATATTGCATTCACAATATCTGTACATCTCCTACCCACCAATCATCACTAATTAGAACCATAATGCAAAATCCAATCTAAAAATCAGCAAGTTTCATCATGCAATACAATGAATCTTATATTCTACTCATTTCAAATTAAATTCATGAAATTTGTCAAATGATTTCAACTGCTTCCTCCACAACACTCTCACCATGTCATTTGAAATGAACATTCAGGTAATATTCTCTATCTTTTTTACGCCTCAGAAAAGTTAAGTGTCAAAACAGTGTTAATGACAGATTTGACAAAGGCAGAAAAATTAGTGTCAATGACAGGTCAGACAATGATAGCAAAGTTACAGTGTCAATGACAGGTTAGACAATGACAAAATCTTGCGAGTTGTGAAAAATTTCTGATTTAACAAAAACTTAAGGTTGACCCAAAACCAGATGTTGCTGTGACCTTGGTTCCTTTCATATACATGTAATATAAATAGCTGGAGACCATTAATTTGTTATTTATTTTTTTTATTTCATACTTTGTCTGTTAATTAGCTTGTGCCACTCTATCAAAAGACTATTAAGTCCTCAAAAGTAGCAAAAAAGCCAGCTTAAACAACTGAGAAAGCAGCGCTATCGCCAAGGTTTGGTTATGTGTAGCTTTTTGATCTAGAGGAGTGATCTAAATACCGTTGACAAAAAAACTGATACTAAGCAGTCTTGTGTCAATATAAATATTAATATGCTGATGTTTTCATGTATTATTCTTATCATCACCATTAATATTTAAAGATATTTAAAATGTGTGCTTGATTGGAGTTTTACAGTCCTACTTTATCATTAATCATTTCTTAATTTTCTCACAGTCTTGAAATAAAAATGGGATCCGCATTGTAAGTGGATTTGCAAGTTATCTAGGCCTTGTAAGTTGATTTGCAAGTTATCTAGGCATTGTAAGTGGATTTGCAAGTTATCTAGGCATCAGTTAACAAGCGAGAACGGTACTTAAAAGTCCTCTATCTATCACCATGTTCATTTTTAAATAAGAGAAATGCTGATTATAAAGAAAGTTATATGCTAATTAGTGGGTTCAGCATTATTTGATTTCTGATATTTTTCAGTATATACAATATATCAGAAATGCAGGATTACAAAGTATGTAGCCTACAGTAAGTAATCCACAAACTTTGGTGCTGGTAGGTGGCTCATAATTAGGGTCATTTGACAGAAACTATGCTTCTTGTTTGTATCATGGTGACCATGACCTTTTAATCTCAAATCAAATCAAAAGTTTTTTCTTCTTGCTCCAAGCACAAGTCATCCAGGAAGTTGGGTCTAAATATGTTATCTATATGACCAAAGTTATCATACACAAGCCAGTTTTCTTCTTAAATCACTGTTACCATGGCTTTTGATGATATGACCTTCAAATAAATAAGTTCTTTCAAGCCATTTATAAAGTTTGATCAAAGCATTTTGGTCTACAACTGAAGTTATTGTGCAGAAATGAATATTTATTCAATACGAATCTGTGACCTTTACCTCTGACATCCAAATGTATAGATTTATTCTCTACCTCCAGTACATGCCATCAAAATGTGCCATCACAGTACATGCCATCTAAAATGTGCCATCACAGTACATGCCATCTAAAATGTGCTATCACGGTACATGCATCTAAAATGTACCATAACAATATATGCCATCTAAAATGTGCCATCCCAGCAGTAAATGACATCTAAAATATGCCATCAAGGCAGATGCTCTAGAACAAAAGTTATCATGTGGAAATCATTTTTCTTTTTTACTGAGTCACCATTACCTTGACCTTTGACCTCCTACCCCAAAGTGCAAGCCATCCATAAAGTCTAGTCAACATAGTTGTCTGGGACAACATTTATAATGCACAAACCCAAGTTACAGAGAGACAGATGGAATTTACAATAACATAATACTGGACTTGTATGCTTACTCTTACAGCATTCATACAAAAATAGCAAGATTTCATTCAAAAATCATATTAATACAGGTAATTTTACTACATCTGCTTTTAAGCTAATACTTCCATCTACAGGACACCTATCAATATGAGTACCTACAGCATAAGAATTCCAAGTTATAAACATTCTAATCCTTCCTTGCATAAAAGAACACCTAATATTAAGACACTTATTTTTCTCCCAAAATTCCATTCTCTCTGTATATCTAAAGGATGATGTACACAATTAAAATGTAAATGTATATTGAAATATGAGGAACTTGCAGGCACTCCTTAATATAAAGAATATCTGGCTCTGTTTTAGAGACAAGTTTCTTTGCATTTCACAGTTACACCAAATTTACAGTACTGTATACATATCTGTAAATAGTTTCATGGAATTATCATGTACCAATCACTCATTGTTCACTTTATGCCTTTACTTCAAATTTACAGTACTGTATACACATCTGTATATAGTTTCATGGAATTATCATGTACCAATCACTCATTGTTCACTTTATGCCTTTACTTCAAATTTACTCAAACTTTAGTAAAGACTGAATCAAAAACTGGAAAAATAAAAGATTGCTGCTGCTAATAATTTACAATGTCTAAAAAGTATGTCTCCTTAATTCCCCTTGTACCAAAATTTAGAACTTTTATTTATTTCACATCCATTATACACTCACTGTTTCAAGCAGCAAGTGATAATCCGCTGTGCTTCTTTATCACCCATGGCTGCCTGTACAAAGATTTCCTAATTTCTCATGAACATGCATAAACCTGCCTTAAACCAATCATTGTGCACAAGTAAATTCTGGTCAATCAATTGTCACCAAAAATGACTTTCACACTGTCTGAATGAGCCAATCAAAGTTTCTCTTCCAAGTAGTTACTTATCAATCAATAACATGGACACTTTTCATTGATTTGTAGGATATGTCTTACACTGTGTTGTCAATGACATGCTTTTGATTATGCCTACTCATAAAAAACAAGGAAATCTCAGCTCAGGTAGCCACAGGTGATACAAGAGTGCAGCAAATTGTCTTCTGTGACTTGCAAAGTTCAGAGAAATTATCTAAAGGACTGCTGTGAACCCAAGCTGTGGTCAGCATTTAAAATTAATCCCTGACCACAGGTTTGATTCCAAGAATTTCTGGATGGATCAACAAAAAATTGAAGCAGCTAATGGTAGTTCTTGCGACCAGCTCAAAATGTTACAAGCTTATGAAATGCAAGTATAGAAGACCAAAAAATGTTCTGGTGGACAAGAAATTTTTTGAAGTTAGTGATGCTCATAGAGAGAGAGAAAGTTAGGGAAAGAGTAAAAACTGGTCATGGCATGAGTAATCTTCTGGTGAAAGACAATGAAGTGTCCTATGGCAACTAACAACCTTGGATGGCTACCAAAACATAAATCTTGCATATGCTGACCCTATGAATTAAACTTCAGTCTACAAAGATGCAAAGGAACTTGTCCCACTTTTAACTTGTCTTGATTTGATCTGACTCTTGACTGATGAACCCCTTATTTGCCAAGTATGAACCTACTTAATATTGGAAATACTTCATACTACCAGAAATGTGCATAACATTCTAATAAGAAACTTTTATCATTGGACTGGCCATCAACCAAATTTGTAACTTTTGGCAGAAACTGAATCTCTCCCACCTTCCAAACTTTACAAGTTTTAATACAATTTTTAAGCCGACACCAGGCTGCCTTTCACAGTAACTAGAATCCTAATGTGTACTTCCTTGATTAAAAACAAAAATTAGATACGTTTGATAGGAAATACACAGGCTCCAAAAATGCTGTTTATTAGCAGATATGTAATGTTTTTTTATTTTCAATCAAATCTGCTTCTTGTGGTAGGATCATCTTCAGACATTTAAGAACCTAAAGATAAAATTTCTGATAAACTTTAGGTTTCCCCCAACAACAACAACTGATAAGTATTTAAGCAAATTCAAGCATGTGTTATGTGTTACATACCAAATTTTGGGGGCCTTGTATGAATTATGTAGACATGGCTCTTCAAAACATAAGGAGATGAAGAGTGTTCAAGTTCCTGAATAAATATAATGAAGTTTTTGAAACAAAACATGCAGAAAGAACATGTGTTAAACAACAGGGGTAAAATGATCAATAAAAAAAAATAAACACTCAGTGTCAGACTAATTTGCTACAGCTACATAATGACACAGAGTGGTCCTTCTGGATGATTGGTATACAGAGACTAGTTTTGGTATGTGACACATAATTTTCTAAGATGCATGCTAATTAATTGGGTGGTTACCCATTACTGGCACAAAGGTATTTGAATCTGAGGCCAGATATGATTTGTTAGCAACTTCTAATAAATCGTGAAAAGCAGGTCACACTGACAGTGGAGATCTGATTTTAATCAGACTGTCCCCACCCCAACCTTGAAAGTAAATGATCTGTCTTTAGAGATTAGGCTACTGAAAATACTGGTTTCAAATAAAATAGAAATTGCTAGAACACTGATTGACAGGTACTAATTTTAATATCTTAAAATAAGAAATATTCATGGATAAATAGTTTTGCTCTTTTTTTTTTATGGTGGATAAAGTATACCTGTAAAATTAAATTCACCATTAAAAAAATAGTATTGTAGATTGGAAGACGAGGTAAAGTGTGACACCACAAAAGTTTATCCCCATGAAACTGTATGTTTACTCCCAAAGAATTAAGTTTAAACCTATGAAAAATTTTAGAAATATAAATCTTGGGACTGGAACAAAATATTACTTTCCTGTCCAAAGACTTAAAAAGCACATAAAATATGTACCCTATAAAGTGCCCCAATAGTTACAGACACAAAATATTTGAGACATGATTGAATAGAGTGTATGTTATACCAGCTCTAGTTCAATATTACCAAGTCAATAATATTATGTGCTATTATAATTGCTTTCATGTTCTTGTTTTTCAAGCAAATCTTGCTTATTTCTCTGGAAAGAAACTCTTAGACTGACATTATAATTGTGCTTAGTATTACTTATATCAATAGTAATTCTTCTTAACAAGAGTTTAAAATATGTAGTGTCTTGAGTGGGTAAAACCTACTTTAAATGATGTAATAATTACCTGCTGCAATTGCATAGCTGGCTCTCTTTCCAGATAGAAAATACCCCTACTGTAAGATGAGAATTCATCTTCCCATAGCCATTGGTGACAGACAGTCCTATTTCAGCTGGTTGAAAGACACAGCGGAAATGAGGTTGGCATGCAAGGCTATAGTGACCTACCCTTTGTCCTAAGATTTCCAGTGTTTTGACTGGGAGGCGAGCTCAGGTCCCCATTCAAATACCAACTTGTGCTGCTTCAGAATCCAAAGTGGGAGGTTTGGTGGGCCATGAAGGGGTATGAACCTTATAGCTTGATGAAGTGACTATGGTCTCAATGTAGAAGGGGGGGGGGGAGGAATAGACCATTCTTTACATTGTCTAGAAAAGTCCTGGCCCTTATTAAACCTTTGAGAAAGCTCCTTAATCATAACCAAATGAAGAGATCTGGTAGCAAGTTAGCCCCAGAAAGTTTCTTCAGACTATAACAAATTTAGAGTCACAAACGCCTGAAAGTTTAGGAAAACAGTCACTGGGTAAAAAAATGGTCAACATTGTTTACTGCTTTGTCAAAAGATCAGTTCTCTTCCTCCTCTGCTGTCTTGACTGATGGTTGAGAGGAGGCAGTGGACCTGAATGCAACCCAAAGTCTCTTTGTTGCAGGGGAGACTTGAGGATGAAATGAACCTGAACATGTGACACCTCACACAAAGCTAACAAACTGTCTTTAGTAACAGATTCAGCAGGTGGTTGAGAGTGACTTTCTACCTTCCTGAGGTGTTTGAAGGAAGGTCTGTCTCCCTCTCTCTTTTCTTGACCCAACTTCATAAGAGAAAGATGTAGGTCCAAGGGGCAAACAGTAACTACTCCACCATATCGTCTAGGTCCTAATGTCCGTGGCTGCATGCAGGGAAAGGGCCCTGTGGTTGAAGGCCCCATATCCTATAGGGATTTAGAGGGATTATATAAAAAGGACAATCTTGGCCTGATCCCCCTCCCTAATCTTGCATCTCTAAGCTGATTCCCAATCCTCTGTGAGATGAAACAGCAGTTTGGAGAGGTGGGGTCTCAACACAATCTCTATCCCTTTACCATAGGGGCTGGGGCCCCCGAGTGGCCAAGTGGTCTAAAGCACTTACCATTACGGATCACTGCCACCTCACCTCTGTCTGCATGGGTTTGAGTCTTGGGCTCAGCCAATATGAGAAAGCTTGCCGGTAGCTTCTCGTGGGTCAGTGGTTCTTTCCGGGGTTTTCCCTGGTTATTCCTCCACCATTTATACTGGCCGCCATGTACAGCCTATCTTGTGCTGAAAAATGGCATTAAACCCTATAGCAACAACAACAACCATAGGGGCTCCAATGACCAGTGACCAGTTTATGCTGACATGAGACTGGTTCTTGGCAACTAGTCACCAGGCAATTCAGATCTGTAGGAAGCCCCTTCCCATGATCTGTCCAATTTAGATCTAATCTCTTCCCTACCAGGTGGCTCAATCCCATCACCAACAATAAGCCAAAGGGAATGAAAGGATGCTGCTCAACCTTTACTTACTCTTTGCCTTTTTTGACAGAAGAGGTTCTGCTCCTCCCCAAGGGGATGGCATGACTCACTCTCTTTCCAAGTAGAAAATAGAGGATCCTGCTCATCTCTTATGGGAGGGCATGACTCGCTCTCTGCCTTCATGGAATGGAGAATGCACTGCTCTGTAAAAGCGTGGCACGACTCCACTCATTTATTACCTTCCTTGGAAGAGGGTGGTAATCCTTGTCTGAGACCCAAGGGACTCAGTGAAGGAAAAAAAGTTATGAAGACAAGGAAGGAACTCTAGTCCTTCCTTTATAGATAATCTAGTCCTTCCTTCATAGGTACATATATATATATATATATATATATATATATATATATATATATATATAAAAGGCATTTACATGGACTAAGTCTATGCTAATATGTTCAGCATGAACTCACCTTTTCTAGGCATTGTTTCAAATACTTAAAACAGTCATGAATGTTTTAATGCACAAAGCTAATCAATGCTAAGCAGAGTACTGAAAAATATTAATAGATAATGAAGTGAACCGGGTTTAATTGAAAGCTAGTGATGACTAAATTAATACATACCTAGCTAGTAAAATTACTATTAAAAACAGGATAACAACAAAGAAAACTATCTAATACTAATTCTGAGAATAAACCAGTGTTTGATAACCAAACACACAATATAGAGGGAAACACTGGTGTGTGATCTGCATTTCCAAGTTAAAAAATGGCACAATTCACCATTAAAGGAATGTGAGTTACAATGATTCGGTCTTATAATAGACAATACATGTAAAATGATCAAAATGAGGCTGAAGGACAGTGAGCATAGGCAAAGTATCTGAGGGCTGGACCATGAGCAGTCTGGTATTCTAAAGCCTTCTGGTTCACCCTATGGGAAAGCAAATTTTCATCTTATGGTCAGGGTTTTTCTGTCTGCAAAAAGCAGTGTATAAGCATTAATTAACATCTGTCAATTTGGTCCCATGGTTTTAAAACCAAAGAGGTGTACCTCATTCAGCACAGTTAAAAATTTTCAATGTACACAAGTGTGAACTCCAAAATGAAAATAAGGTCATTCAGTGCAAACAATGAACTATACTCTTTTCATTGATGTAGTCCAGTAACACATTTTAATGAGTTAAGTATTTAAAACTTTCAAGGAACACTGTAATTACAGGTGCTTGTTTGAATATAACATTATGTACAGTAACAATACTAAAATAGTACAAAGAAGTGAGAAGATTTTAATGTGAATACAACACTGTAGTAATGTTAAACACTTGCCATTGTCAGACAAATTTATACATATCTGAAACTGAAATAAGGAGACAACAGTTGAAAATTACAAAATCTTTATTGATTGTTTAAACAAATATATCAACCAAATTTCTAACAATCCCATATACTCAGCAATGGTATAGTCTGACTATACCTCCCCATTTGTTTGTACCCGCCTACAGATTTCAATAACAGTAATCTTTAATGTGATAAAAAGTCCACAGAACTTAGTAAATTCATTCACTGATTCATAATTTCTAACCTGAATGTGACCCGAGTGGTCCTAACACTGGCATTCTCTGTGTCCTTCAAGCTTAATGGACTTTCCATTCTAACACGGCGCCATGTTGTGTACATTTTGGGCAAGTTGATTTCTGCAGACAACATTGTGATGCAGATTATCCTATTCGGTAACTGCCAGATAATTCCGTAAATTACCATAATGTTGAGAGTTTAGAGTTATATCCTTCGCACACATGTACAAAGAAATTACACTGCTTGTTAAATCCATGTGAAAGGCAAATTTGTAATTGTCATTCTTTTCCTTTGCTTGATTCAACATTGTAAATATTGGAAGAAGACATCGTATTTTCCTTCTACATACATATATGCACTCTGAAGAAAACATCACATGCATAAATGTCAACAAATTCATAAAAATGCTGTGAGTTTATTCCAACATTTTTAAAATAAAATTAAAAAAACTATCAAGGTCTAATAAAGACTATGATTAAAATTTCATCCAATAAGACACTGACAAAATTGCACTATTTTTCTACACTGGAACATGCATTTTACAGGAGCTGTGTCCTTCATGCATTGCCATAAAAATGTACAAGTCTCTGAAATATAGTTCCATGACAAGGTCTAGGCCCCTACCTGTTAATAATCAGAAGAGAGGGAACTGGACCTACTACCAAAACAACTTTCATAAATAAAAATGTAACTTTATGCATCTCTCTTTTGTTGTAAGCAAAATTGCAACTTTCCTTTTTCTACTGTTGTATAAAATGGGCTGTAACTAACTTTTTAATTTATAGGGCAAAAATTTATGTGACTTGTGGAAAATAACAAATAATGATGATGTAGATGAAATTGTGACACTTTTCTAATTCAAGTCTGTACATTTTTTCTTTCCAGACTGTGATGATGTATTCAAGCGTGGCCACAAATCCAGCGGTGTTTACTATGTAAAGACTACATTTGCTGCATGTCCTATTCCTGTATGGTGTGATATGGACACCCCTCCATCTGGTTGGATGGTAATTTTGCGACGCAAAACAGCAGATGTTAGTTTCAATAACCTGTGGCAAGAATATCGTGATGGGTTTGGAAACGTTGTAACGGATTTTTGGCTTGGGAATGACAACATATTCCTCTTTTCAAATCAAGGTTATTATGAATTGCGTGTGGACTTGTGGGACTTTGAAGGAAATAGAGTTTATGCTCTGTACAAAGAATTCTACATTGAAGGATTAAAAGAAAAATATCGACTTCATATAGGTTCCTTTGAAGGAAGTGCAAAAGATGGTTTAGAGAAACACAATTTAAAACAGTTCAGTACAACTGACAATGATAATGACTCTTGGCCCAATTATAATTGTGCACGAGAATGGGAAGCAGGATGGTGGTTTGCAAACTGCTGGTTTTCTTTCCTGACAGGGCAATACCATAATTCTTCAAATGCTAAATATCGTGGAATTTCTTGGAATGACTGGAAGCAAGAACAGCTGGCTAGAGCAGAGATGAAAATTCGACCCAGTAGGCTTCATATAAACTCCACAGCAAATCAGAACTGATACATCCAAACTCTAAAACTGATTAGTGACACCAAGTCAGATAGCATCTGCTGTTCACTCTTTGTTGCTTGATAGCTAAGTGGAAATGGTGCGAACAATGGGTGTCTTACACAATTAAAGTATCAAGACATGCTGAGATAAATGGGATTCTGTTTCTTATTAAGATTATTAATATTATTTCCAATAAAAATGAGAACTGAGCATCTTGCACAGAATCTGGAGTTGATTACATGAACATCTTTGATACTATTACACTTGAATACTTTTGGATGGCTGAAGTTTTATGCCATGCTGTAATATTATGCCTGCATCAGCCATTATTCTTTGCACCATTTCAACTTTGGCTTTATTAACTAAATCCAAAAAGGTCTGAGAAGACTATAAATTTCTACGTACATGTATGTAATAGTAATCCAGCATCTTGCTCAAACCTAAATGGTAATATACATGTACATTCTTCCTCATGTACTATTTATTCAACTTTTAACTTGGTCTAAACACAAAGTTTTTATACATCTCAATTAGCTGCTATGTAATGTGTACTAATTAGATATCATGATATTTATATAAATTCTAAGGACAAATATTAATCTAACCATATGAAAAATATTACCCAACATTGATTTTAATACTTTCTATACCTGTACTAGTAAAACACAATAGCCAGTATTTCATATCTTTACTCTAGCTACTAATATCTAACATAAAGTGGCCATATTACTAGCTTCTGCATTATGTTTGCACAGGTAATGAAGTTTAACATTTATCGTTATCACCCTCAACAGTCAAATGTTTCTAATATTAGGTGAAAAAAAATCATGCATTTTGAAATTAGAGTTAACTGTTCTTGTACTCACCCTGATTATTATGATACGGGATCTCACCAAAAGACTTCTAATGGTGTCTACTTTGTACTAAATGAAAATTGTGCCAAGCTGACATCCAGTATGTATATCTCAAAAGTTAATTTGAAAATCTTACCACACAAGAATATCAGAGATGGTTTCAACACTCAACAGTTAAAATATGAAATCTGATCTTAAATTCTCAGAAATTCATTTCTCCCTTCAAGGGACTCTCATTTTCAGATAAAATTTTTGTCTTCCAATGGGTATAGATACATATCATCCCACCATCCTAATCTGCCTCCGCTCTGCTCATCAACACACTTCCCTCAGCCCTTCTGTGGCTTTCACTTCTATCTTTCTCCATATTAAAAAACAAAAATTCTTTAAAAATATATTATTTTCTAATAATTTCACACAATTTATGCTTATGCAATGTAACATAAATATATCAACATGCTTTTGTCAGTTTATGCTTTCAAAAACAAAGACATCCAAAATTTCTTCCTAAGCAGCAAGTTCTTTAATTGCCCCCAGTAATGTACTTTTTTCCCCTAAGAGTGCCTCTTCATTCAAAAATAAAATTCAATGATAATAAAAGGTGTCCCTCTTTCCCATCTCTCCATACTGTAACTCCATGCTTGAACATCGTGTATTAGATCTGCTAGTAAAAATATGGTACAAATGTTTTGTGAAACATGCTCTGGAAAAGACATTACAAAAGATCAATATATAACAACTACCTCCAATGTATGACATATTGCTCAGTCTACATTTAAAAAACAATATATATTTAAACATATTAAATCTCCAGAAAAAACATTCTTGACCTGTTTGTTTGAAAGGCTGGAGATCCTATCTCCCTTGCAGGAATGATTGAGATATGTTGAAAATAAGATTTCTGGAAATACCAGAGATATATAAGTCTGATACTTCCATCATATATTATTATTATTATTATGAGATCTGGGTACATTGTGAAAACATGACATATTAATTAATCAATTATTTTACCCATGTATAATGTGCACCCAACTGTAAAAAGACACTGTCCATTCTACTTATCTGTATTTACCCAAGGACAGTTCCAGCTTGATGATAACATAACTCCCATGTTTACAAAACTGTCGAAAATGTTTACTAAAGCTATCTTTGTGTGATAATAAACCCACCCCCAAATATGTATTAAGTTTTATTTACTGGTCACTGGGTTTATCATTGATGAAATATAGTACTTCAAGTTTAATCAGCCATCACATTGTGATAACCAGTCTGGGTCTGTTGTTTGCAGTTGACTGTGCATTATGCAAGGGTAAATAGAGTTTGCTAACCAGAATCACTGAATGTAAAAAGTCACAACTATTTATATTTTTAATCAAGCATGTAAAATTGTGATTACAGTAATCTGAACGATTAGTATTCATTACCAAAACATTTCATTTTTCAATCTAAATTATGGTTTATTTCTGTGTAAAATGACCAATAAAGCTGCATTCCCTCACAAAACCAATTTATAACTACCATAATGTGACCAAAGAGTTTTCTGTATGTCACAGCTATGAAAAAAAATAATGAATGTCTTACCATGACAGTCACCCCAGACTGTCCAATTCTGCTAGATTAATTTTTGGGAAACAACAGTGTGCAGACTAAAACAAGCACTGATTACACTCCGTAATGTGGAGGTTTTGAAAACAAGACTAGATCCTTACAGACTGTAGACATAATTTTCTTGCTTTTTGATTGGGTCTAATACACCTTTTGAGACAAAACAGGTTTTAGATAAGGCACAAATCATCTTATAGTAACATCGGGACAGTAGGCAACCTGCTCTACACTTGTTTTACCAAACCTTGAGTTAATTATGAGTGGGTGGCTAGATAACTGAGTGGTCTTCAAGTTAATTATGAATGCACTGTGAATTAATTATGAGTGGGCTGCATATGGCTGCATGTACACACTGATCCTTTGCAGGTTTCTTGAGATAATGATACAACTGTGTTATGAACAATGAACTGGAAATTAACCTGGTGCATCTGTATATTACTCTTGTCTGCCTGAAAGTATGGCCAACAGGTTGGATTCTTGTCTGCCTGAAACTATGGCCAACAGGTTGGATTCTTGTCTGCCTGAAAGTATGGCCAACAGGTTGGATTCTTGTCTGCCTGAAAGTATGGCTAACAGTTTGGATTCTTGTCTGCCTGAAAGTATAGCCAACAGTTTGGATTCTTGTCTGCATGACAGTGTGGCCAACTGGTTGGATTCTTGTCAGCGTGAAAGTATGGCCAACAGTTTGGATTCTTGTCTGCATGACAGTGTGGCCAACAGGCTGGATTCTTGTCTGCCTGAAAGTATAGCCAACAGTTTGGATTCTTGTCTGCATGACAGTGTGGCCAACTGGTTGGATTCTTGTCAGCGTGAAAGTATGGCCAACAGTTTGGATTCTTGTCTGCATGACAGTATGGCCAACAGGTTGGATTCATGTCTGCATGACAGTATGGCCAACAGGATGGATTCTTGCCTGCATGACAGTGTGGCCAACTGGTTGGATTCTTGTCTGTATGACAGTGTGGTCAACTGGTTGGATTATTGTCTGCATGACAGTATGGCCAACAGTTTGGATTCTTGTCTGCATGACAGTATGGCCGACAGGTTGGATTCATGTCTGCATGACAGTATGGCCAACAGGTTGGATTCTTGCCTGCCTGACAGTATGGCCAACAGGCTGGATTCTTGTCTGCCTGACAGTATGGCCAACAGGCTGTATTCTTATCTGCCTGACAGTATGGCCAACAGCTGTATTCGTATCTGCTTGACAGTATGGCCAACAGGCTGGATTCTTGTCTGCATGACAATATGGCCAACAAGTGTATTCTTTTCTTCCTGACAGAATGTCCAGCAGGTTAAATTCTTGTCTGCCTCACAGTATGGCCAACAGGCTGGATTCTTGTCTGTCTCATTGTATGGCCAGCTGAGTGGATTCCCTCTTATTTCTCGACTTTGATTTACAACTTTTACAAAATATATTTTTCCCTGTTCTTTATTTGGCAAGCAACAAAATCATGTAATGCCATTATTTCAATTTCTAATTTTGTGCCAGAATATGCAGCTTATGCCCTATTACTCAAACAAGTATTGTGGAAAAGAAAATAACATTTTCCTCAAAAAAGTCAAATATTTGATTCTACCTCTCTTGACATGTAAAATTATGACTTTATTTAATTTCAAAATCAATTTATTGATGTTGTGCAAAAAATTAAAATTTTGCTGGTACTTAGATCTGTGAATATGCTGCTGAAAAATAAATTTACATTGTGCAAATTTAAATTTTTGGTTTATTGCAATCTCAAAATAAAAACTAAACAGATGATACTCATCAAACCAAAGTGAATTCCAAGTTCAGTACTCCCTCACCAAAATGCTGCTCATGGTAGCCATGCAACTGGACTGCCCTATAGATACTTTATCCACTGGACTGCCCTACAGATACTGCATCCACTGGACTGCTCGATAGATATTGTATCCACTGGACTGCCCTGTACTGTATCCACTGGACTGCCTTACAGACACTGTATCCACTGGACTACCCTATAGATACTGCATATTCTTGCTTATATGTTGTTTCCAACTGCAGACTGCAGAGACCCAGATCTGCTTCACATAATGTACTGGCAGATCTGGATCCATGACCGCGATCTGCCAGCACATTATATAAGAGCAGTTCAGGGTCAACACTGTTTGCAGTTGGACCTGACTTGTCAGCGAGTACTGACACTAACCACCATATATTGACATAGTTTGTACATATTATTACTATTAAATAATGAAATGGGGTCCATGACCACACCCACTTTATACTAGGGATTGCCTTATACTTTTGTGCCTTATTATTGTGAGGGAATACTGCACTTTATAACAGCATGTGTTTATTGTTGCTAAATTAAGAAAAACAGAAAACAACAGATCAGGCATGAATACCCTACAGCCCAGGGATTTCGTCCAAACCATGACCTGGTTTTATCCACATATGTACATCATAGGGTGTAGCTTTAAAAATCGCCTTTCTGGCCCACACCCAGGAGGAAGTTGCACATGCCTGCTACAGATCTACATATTAACTAGGCTTTTTGGAAGTGCATGTAAAATAATTGGAGAAATTCATCTTCTTTTTCAGCAATTCAGAATTCCTCTAGATGTATACCTGCCTTGATATTTGTAATTTATATATCTGGCTTGTTATGTGGCTAACAAACTAAATGAGATTTTACTCATTAAAATTTGATGCTCAGCAATACTGTTTCTTTCATTTTTCATTACTAGCCCAAATGGCACTAGAAAAATAGCCAAACTTTACAGATATAAAAATTTTGTCAATAATTCTATAGCTTAATTTTCTGCAAAATTTTCCTTCCTTTCATGAATCTGACAAAAGTCCTGCAATCAGGATATTTGTCATTTAAATAACAGCTTTAAGTCAAATGCCAATGGTGGCCATGATGGATGAAAGAATAATTGATTTTCATATAACATTGCTCACTTTATTTATAAAATCTGACCATGTAAGTAATAGTCACTTCTAGTGCTGGGTATACTTGAGTGGTCCACATGGCACAATGTGATGCTCTTTGACATGATGAAAACCAAAACATGCCAATGGATGGGTGGACATTCATCCTTGTATGAGCCACCTTGTGACTTATCAACTGCATCATCCAGATTCTCATCCTGTACCCATTAAGCTATGGTCTGTCTGTCTGTGTGTATGTATGTATGTATGTATGTATGTATTTAGGCTTTATAGACTGAGGTCTTTCCAGACCTCATGTGGTATGCCACTGTCATCATCTGCTTTGTGAACTAGCCTAGCACCATGTGCTTTATAGGAATCACAGTACTAATTCAGTTCCCATAGTAAACCTATGCAAACACCATGACATTAAAAAATCAATAACTTGAAATTTTTGAGTGCTCATGACCAAACCTATATTTATCAGTATAGATGAAACCTGGAAGTCAGCTTCTGTGTAGAGGAAAGGATATAAGCCGCGGCATTTTCTGGACCTGCACATGTTTGAAACCTGCTTTCAGTTCCACACCAAAAAGTCAGGTGCTAATTTTAGTAATGAGTGTTCCAAACTCAAGACTGTTAAAGGACTGAAATTCCATCAATAAAACAATGTCTCTATTTTTATTCACTTTCAACTAGGATAAGGTCTCAAAAGGTTCTTTTTCCTAAAATATAACTTACATTATTAACCAATCCTGGTCAGCCAAACCCATATATACTCTATTTAATAATGTTCACCCATTTCTAGGCTGGTTCCCATTTTTCAATACCATTAGTACTGTGTGTCCTATAAGCTGAGGCTGTTCCAGACTTCATGTCTTATGCCCTTATTCTCATTTACTCTGTGAGCCAGATGTAACCTTTGTGCACCAACTACTGATCACTTCACCCTGTCTGTTAGTAACTGGTGTGAAGAGCTATCATTGGATAGATTTAACTTCTATCTGCTTGTACATTTGTTAATATTTGATGTGTAGGGGTAAATTGATATCCTTTCACATTTAGATGAAATTTTATGTGAAATAGTATAGTCTCATTTCACACACACACATTTCCCAAGGAAAGGCTAATGGTATGTTCCATGCAAGGATGCTGGTCTGATCACACAAGGTCTATCACTGATAAACTGCATGCACACTCTCTCTCTCTCTCTCTCTCTCTCTCTCTCTCTCTCTCTCTCTCTCTCTCTCTCCTGTTCAGAATAAAAATTAACTCAAAGTTAGTTTCTTATTATTTGTATCACAGAAGAACATGACAGCAACATAACTATGCTTAAAAATGAGTGTCTGGTATACGTTAGTTATATGGTGCAGTATTAGAGTGTAATTAAAAACAGATAACATTAAATTCCTCTGTGATACCAGCATCCAGATTTGCATTTGAGGAAAACACAATGCATATATTACCGTGTGTCATTCTCCAGATGTTGGATGTCTCATCATGAATCAAGCAATACTCTGAAAGTATGTTACGAAACTGTTGCATGTGAGGTTCACACCTTTCCATATGTAAAAGATCAAAATTTCAAAAGTCTGGTAAATAGTAAAAAGACACTTCCAGCTTATGTTACAAAAGTGCCTAAAAATAGCCAAATTCACTTGAAACTACATGTATCTTAAATAACTGGAACATACCTTACATAGTGGACTCATCCAAACATACCATGCTTAGTGGACTCATCCAAACACCCCAACCTAGCTGCAAATACTATAGTGTTTCTCCCACTGAAATTACAATGGGATGGCTAAACAAAACAGTATGTATGGAGTAGCCAGTCTCCTTTCATAAGGATTAAATTAGTCTTAACACAGCACCACGAACAGTACAGTATACACTCATCCCATGTTTAATAGTCCTCTTTGTAGGAGGTAGCAGGGCATGGTTTATTCTGGGCATTATTGACCGTGGGTCTCAATGACCTTAAACATTGGTCTTGAACCAATGTCACAGTTCAAAAACAATTATTTTCTTATTAGACTTACCATTACTGTGGCCTCTGACCTGTAGAATGCAGAATCTACAAGATGCTTTATTATCCTAAATGGAAGCCACCCACAAAGTTTGGTCATGGACAAAACTCTTGAATAAAGGTTTTCTCCATAACCAATTGTTCTTTTAAACACATGACCTTGACCTTGGACTGTCTGATCCCACAATCATTAGACCTCTTTCACACTTTAGCACAAGCCCTCCACAATCTTTGGTCATCGTTTGCAGAGTTATTATCCAAAAACTTTTTTCCTTCTTTCAGTCACCATGACCTCCACCTTAGACTTATTAACCCCAAAAGTTGATAAACTTCTTTCTTACTGCAAGGACAATAAATCCACAAAGTTTAGTGCAGGTCTGTAATGTAGAACTCAAAATTTATGTTCAGAAACTATATCTCTCCATACAGTTTGAGACTTTGATCTTTGACCATTTGACAACAAAATCAATGGTTATTCTTTATCATAAATACACAGGTAAATCATCTAGAAAGTTTAGTAATTGCAGATGGTGGAAAATGCAAGGTATTGTGTAGAAATAATTTTTCTTCTTTCAGTCACAGTGACCTTAACCTTCAACCTTTTCATCCTAATATTGATAGATTTTTTCTTCGTTGCCCTAAGTGAAAGCCATCCATAAAGTTTGGTAGATAGTGATGTTGGAGAACTCAAATTAATGTGCATATATGGTGGCCAGTATAAGTGTTGGAGGAAGAACCCGGGAAAACCCCAGAAAGAACCACTGACCCACGAGAAGTTGCTGGCAAGCTTTCTCACATACCCACTTTGGCTGAATCCAAGACTCGAACCCACGCAGACAGAGGTGAAATGGCAGTGATCTGTAACGGTTAGCACTTTAGACCACTCGGCTACTCGGGGCCCCTCAGATGGACAGACATGATCAAAATGGTGGAGATTTATAAAAAGCATTAAATGTTAACTTTTTCAATAGATTACCAGTAACATAGTACTTTTGAAAGAAATGCTGAATAATCAGTGTAATTTATATTTTACATAAATATTATTTGCATTATTAAAATGTTGCTGATATTCCAACTGATATGAATATTACATCATTTTACCATGACTGTATAATTAATATAATCTGTAATTAATGTTTGCAGTGTATTTAAACTTGATTTGAGTAACCCTGATTGTCATTTATGACCAAACTCATCATGCATGGATCAATCTTATTATATAAATGCATGGTCATGAATGACAACCTGCTGTATACAACCAGCAGCCAAGATTTTTTTTAGTAAAATATGTTTCAAGACTGCTTTGAACGACCACATTGCAAAATCAGATATAAACACCACTGACTCTCATCTCATTCTTTTAACCACCATCATTGAGGTAGATCTGAAGGCAGAGTGCAGATTAACAATTAAAACAAGGAGTTGAGTCCAGCAACTGGTTTTCTTAAATATACAGTTAGCATCATATGATAGTGACTGTAAACCAGTCTAAAGTACATATCACTAACCACAGTGCCTAGGTCATCTAAATTTCAATTACAATTAATAATTCCTTCTCTGAAGGAAGCAGTAATGGATGTACATGGTTGAGATTGTTTTCTTAATCTGTTGTGAAAACCAAGGACAATGCAGATAATGTCAAAATGAGAGAATGGAAAATCTTAGTACCTAGCTTTCACTGTAGCACATGAAGTACCGGTACATCATCATTGTCTATGGAGTTAATACCTAATGCCTTGGGCACATGAGGTCTTTGAATCTTATTAATTTACTAGCATGAGTTCATTTTCCTGATTACTTATTTTTATAGTCATTGTAAAGGTTCCACTTGTTCCTTGCTTTATTGATGTTATATTTGCTAAAACCTAAACACATAGCTAAAAAGCTAAAAAGCCAAAAACCTACACACAAAGTCAAAAACCTAAATGCAACCAAAACACCAAGCCAAAAACCTAACAACCGAGCCAAAAACCTAAAAGCCAAAACCTAAACACCAAGGCAAAAGTTACACTATCAAAGATCTTAATTTCACTGACAACTGTAGCTCATCAGCTGTGTACTTTTTAAGTCAATCTATTTACATGTATGCCATGTGTGAGCAAGGCATTTGACTTCTGTCTCTAAATATATTGTTTCTGCATGAGTTAATTGTGTCTTTTGATGTCATTATTACAAATATATTCCATATTTACCCAAGTCTTGATCAGAAACTTAAATAACCATTACAGTCATTCTTACAGCTAACATGGGTATATTATCATGTTCACAAATATAAATGGTATCTTTATTAATACATAAAAATTATTTTGAGACAAATGCACCTTAACAAGAACTTTCCATAATGAATAAAATGCAAGTACAGACATTGTGGGTAATTTTCATTTTTAGACCCAGGTGAATTTAGACTTGAAAACTGCCCCTCCTGCACATGCTATTTTATGAGAGACTATCTCTCCTGAGAGACCACATTTTATTGATCCTTCACAAACAATCCGAAGAAAAAATGAGTTGGAGACCAAAAGTTATGAATTCAATAAACTATGTACTATAAAACTGGAAAAAACAGAAGCTACAAAATGTTACTTCCTCAAGGCAACAGATGTTGCAAATTATTTTCACAATGTGACTATATCATAACTGTGATTATTACTACAGGATGGGCAATACTGTGTATACCACCAATTCAGGCAAACCCAAGCATTTTCTCGAATTGTCTATAAAAACAGTGAGTGTTACAATCTGTTTCCAAAACCAGCAACAACAAATCAGCTGTACTGCTATTTCCGATTGCAGTATTGGTCTGTGTTTAGCTATGCTGATTTAGTCCAAGTCACATCAAAAAGCACCCATCCCCCCATGCAGTGATCATTTAGAAGTAACAGCCTACATGCAGTGATCATTTAGAAGTAACAGCCTACATGCAGTGATCATTTAGAAGTAACAGCCTACAAACATTCAAGTAGATTCTTTAATGGATTTAATTATAAAGATATAAATTAAACTGTGAGCTTTTAGAATCCTGCTCACACTGTAAAGTGCAATATTGAACATGCACATGGTAAGAGTATCACAGTCATTACACTAACACAGCTGTGGCTATGCTAAATTAAAAAAAATTTATTACATGGCATGTTTATATACCTATTACGTATTCATATAGCCATTTCTTCCCAGAAAATACACAAAATGGCCTACAGACAATACATAACATAGTAGCACTTGCTGGTCCCCAATTATGTCTGAATGGACTAAAGATAGGTTCTGCTGATGACTTTGTTTAATCAGTTTTGATTCCTTTTGATTATTTTATTTGTGCTGCAGGTGCAAGCTAAACTGTATTTAGAGTAATGTAATAAGTTTTTTCAAAAAGTTGATTAATTCCTTAAAATTATTGGGCATAAAAGATATATTTGGCACAAATATGCCACAGTAAAAAAATTTACAGTTTGCAGCACTTTGATTGACTATATAGTGTAGTGTGTTATAGCACATAAAGATCATACCAGAAACAGCTGTTATGTTCTAGATGTCTCTGATTCTACTGTTAGAAAAAAATATTTATGGCCAAGCTCTGATTTAAAAGAAAACAGAAACTGGCAACAACAACTAACCTTTGTTATCATCTTCAAACACCTGTTTGGGGACTTAATCCAATAAAACTTTACAACTGGACCTGACCCAAGATGCCCAACAATTAAGAATACCTATTTTGAAGATGGTTAAAGTCTGAAAATGGTGACAATCTGGTGGCCATTATGGCAACAACAGTGCCCATCTTGAAATCCTGTTATCCCTACTACTTCTGAATGGAAAAAGTCACCAGAAGATTTTTAATGATCTATTGATGGTCATAATGAAAATGGTGCTATCTGATGGCCAATATGGCCACCACAGTAGCCATCTTGAAGTTCATGTTATCACTAATCTTCCTGAATAAATCATAATATTGCCATACAGTTTTCACCAGAAGACTTCTAGTGATGTCTTGTTGATCTTAAATGAAAATGGTACCAATCTGATGTCCAATATGGCTGCCACAGTAGCCATCTTGCAAATATTATTACAACTCCTCCTGAATGCATGGTCAAATCAACATGGATTTTTACTATTAAAAAAACTTCTTATGACATGTGGTTGGCCATAAATAAAATATGGTTCTATTCAATATACCTGCCACAGTGGCCAGAGTGATAATCTTGTTACCACTATTTCTCCTGGATGAATGTTCATATCAGCAATGGGTTTTTAGTGAATAACTTCTTATCATGTCTAACTGGTTGTAAAGGAAAATGGTGCCAATCTAACTTCAATTATGCTTACTACAATGGCCATCTTGAAAGTCTTGTTATCACTACTTCTCCTAGATGACTGGTCACATCAACATTGTGCTTCTCCAAAAGACTTCTTATTATACCTAGTGGGTACTAAATCGAAACTTTACCAATCTGACATCCAATATGGTCACCATGGCACTTATCTTGAAAATCTTGTTATCATTGCTTCTCCAAAATGGAAAGTCATATCAGCATCAGGTGTGCACCAGAAGATTGTGATGTCTTATTGGTCCTAAAATGAATATGTTGCCAACCTGACATCCAATATGTCCACCACAGCAGCTAATTTGAAAATATTGTTACTGCTGAAGAATATCAGAGATCATTTCAACACATAGCAGTTAAAAGGAAGAAATAGTCTTATCTTGAATTCCTGGAAATTCTGTTCAGTCAGTAGAGTGTCAGTCCCTTAGAGGGAATCATGCCTTCTTTCCAAGACCATTTATACAGGGATACATTATATTTTTAGAATAAAAAGAGCATTGTACCTTGATCTCCCCAAGTCCCTTAAGATTTGGCCACAATTAATAAATTTAGAAACTGTTCATAACCCAATCGTTAAAGTATATACACTTAACAGGCATTACAATGGAGATTAATCAGTGAAGTCAGCAATGATTCTGGGGAATGTCCTTACCCCTTGGGGCCCTTCCTCTGGAGACGTATCCTGGAAACCTCTGAGGGCAGAATCCACTACTGTTATTTTATATCTTTCTTTATTCAAATGTTCAGTTTATAAATCATTCATTATAATCCCATACACGTATAATTTTGTTATCTTTTGTAACTGGTTCTATTGAAATTTATGCAACCAGATTTAAGAAACTGATTTTTTAAATTTTAAAAAAAAATTTGTAAGTGAAAGAATCTGTGGTTCTAAAAATAGTTATAATATAGGTTACATCCTTGCTTCCTCTAACAAGAAATCTATGATAATAGGATGCTTTCTTTCAATGCTGTTGACTGCATTTGCTATCAAAAAAGAGGGTTTCAAGATTTCAAGTTTAAAAAATCTTCATCCATAGTTCATGGCAAATCAACATCATTAGTCTAATGACAGGACACCTTGTGCCGTACTTGGTCTAATTCAAGTGAGCATTTTTTTGTTGTTGGTATAAAGCTTAAATTGTTATGTATATATAATTTATATTGTGTGCTTGAATTTTCTCTGTGATTGAGGGTTGTGGATACCTGACATTTGTCATGATTGTAAGTGGTAAACAAGATGTTGATTAGAATTTGAGTTCAAGGCCTAACCTTGTTTACGAGTTGGTGGAAATGTCTTTATTTGGTAACAAATTATTCAATCCTGCTTTAAGACCAGTCTGTGGAATCATTTACAGTTGTGTTTAGATATAATCTGAAAGGAATTATGAATTTAAATTATTCATTGGAATTACAAAGTGCTCCTTGACTTTGGATTAAAACATCATTTTGGTATTATTGAGACTCTTTCAAAGACATTCTGGACTGCATCATTGTGGTACATGACTATTAGTATATCAGGACTTTCAAGACTATTGGTACATCAAGCCATTAAAGACTATTGAAATTCATTCAGAACATTCTATAGTTTTGGATTTGTGAGAGGATATTTAGGATCATTTGGGATTTAATTCACAATACCTTAAGTGTTTCTTAAATTTTCTTTGTAACTTTGAGAAATAAAAGTTTGTTGATTTACTAAACTTGTTGATTTAGCCTCTTTCTGTTACATAGTTAAGACCTAGAGTTATAACAAATTGTTTTCTACTTTTACAAACAGCAGCCATATTTAATGGCGGCATAGCATCAAGTCTCAATGGCCTTCAAGTTGGGACAATTTCCATCAAATTTGATAAAAAAAACTTGCAAGCGATGTTTTAGAAGTTGTTAAAGGCATTTCTATATTTATTAACACTAGTCTTATTTGCTGAGTAGTTTTTTGTCACCTGAATGATTTTCCATTTTTAGTTGTTGCTGCCGTAGTTGATGGCAAACTGCATCAGTTGTATCAACTGGAAAACCCCTATTACCAAAATTCTTTATATCAAATTTTGGTTAATTTCTGCTGAGCAGCTCCTGACAGTAAGTCATTTAAAGTTGCATCAATATTTAGTAATGGCATCAATATTTGAATGCCCTTTGTCAGGATGCTTTCAGTAAAATTTGAATCAAATTCTGCTGAGAGGTATTTCAGAAGAAATCATTTTTAGGTTTTTCTATTTTTAGTAATGGTGGCCATATGTGCAAAACACTGTAAACCATGCATGTCAGGTTGTTTTTCATCAAATTTAGTAAGATTCTGTTAAGCATTGTTTGAAATGAAGTCCTTTTCATGTTTTTCTACTTTAGTAGCATGGGTCATCTTTAATGAAGCATGAGCTCCATATGTAAAAGACTGAAAGCCATTAATACCATCATGCTTTATGTCATATTCTACTTAGTGCTTTTTAAGAAGTTGTTTAGGTTTTTCTATTTTTAGTAAAAGTGGTTGTATCTGATGGCAAATTGACATCAACAGAACAGATTTAAGAGACCCTCATGCCAGAATGCTGTCAAATTTGGTTAAATTTGTTTGAGTATTTTTTGAGAAGTCATGTAAAGGTTTCTCTATCATTAGCAATGGTGACTGCAATTGACAGCAGTCTGGCATCATCTGAATAGATATAGAAGACCTTCATGGTAGGATGCTTCATCAAATGTGCTTAACTTTTGTTGAATGGTTTCGTACATGCCAACCCCAAGAGAGGTATAAACATAATTATTGCCAATGTAAGTGGCAAAAAAGCATAATCTGAGCATACAAAGTGTAATCTATATATTATGCAACAATTACATAACACTATTACAAATGTACATTTATTTTTGCTACTAAACTGGATCTGCAGCTGGTTAAAATTCTTGTCACAAATGTGCAAAATTCATGTGGATTAATACCAGAATACAAACACAAAACATACTGACAAATTATTTATATGCAACATTCTTCATGTGTAACTTTCAATGAATGATTATAAATACCAATCCACAAATTCTGTAATATGTACAATGATGTGCTCAACCTAAGTGCTGTCTTACATGTACATCACTCTTGTATTCTTCTTTTCAAAGCATTATTGATCTTTTTTCTGATCCGACATGTTTTCAAGTGTAAGAAGATCCCTCTGTTCTAACATTTTCATCAGTCATATAACATCCATGAGTCACATTGATAATAATTGTTTTGTTTAACTTCTGGCACCATTATTTTTAGAAAAATACAGATTAGTCCACTATCTAAATATATTATCAATATCTGGCACCATTTTTTTAAAAAAGTATAGACTAGTCCACTATCCAAATATGATATCAATATAATGAATCCATGAAGCTAAATTTCCAATGGAAGAAACCCATCTGTTTTTGTTTTTGTTTAAATAAATCATATACAGTTGCTATAAATAGATAATAAGAAAAACTTTTGTAGGTCAAGGATGAACAAAAATATTCTTACATTGTTCTTTCACAGAAGCTTCTTTTTTTGAATATTCTACAATTAATATGATAAGTGGGATAAAACAGATGATAATAAAAATGACAAACAACTTTTTATTGGTTTATTTCTTTAAATATTTTTGTAACATACAAAAAAGCAATCTATATACAGGTGAGCTTAAGACATAATTAGGTGTGAACAAAGTACAGTGGTTGGCATGAATGTGGTTCTTGAGAAGCAGTCATTTAAAGATTTTTCTAATTTTAATGGTGGATCAGTATCATTTGATCAAATTTTGAAAGATCTCTATTCCAGGATGTTTTCTATCAAATTTTGAAAGATCTCTATTCCATTATGTTTTCTATTAAATTTTGAAAGCTCTCTATTCCAGGATGCTTTCTATCAAATTTGATCAAATTCTTTTGAACAGAAAAACACAATTATGAATGGCTGATGCAAAATGAATAACTGATGACTGACAACAAATGAAGGACCATTAACATAAGCTCACTTGGCCTCATGGTCAGGTGAGCTAAAAATTAAGACAAAAAACTGCAAAACTCTTCAGGATCATACCCCTTTCATATGTATTTGAATATATACTTGAGAAAGATAGATGATGAAAGGTTATATGTTAAAATTCTTTAAAAGGCATGTAACAAAGAAGATCAAGGTAAAGTAGGTAATAAAACCCTACAAATTTAGGGTCAAAATATGCTTTCCAAAATGTATTTTCTGAGAAAGTCCAAGATTTTGTCTGGTGGTGCATTATCAAAAGCTTCTTCATCGAGCTGACATTAGAGAAAACTAATGTCACAATGGGTGGAAATCAATACACTCAACCCTAATGTGCTCCACTATCACTGGACATCGGTATAAGATGCATTATGGCACCCTTTCAGTGATATACTTTTGCATCATATGTGAGTGGCACAATACCACCTCATCTTTATTGCTTATTTTACATGAACGATGAAGCTCTCCAATGTTGTTCTTTATGTTCTGAAGCATATTTATGAATTTCTATTCCAAATATCATGTTAATGCCTATTTATGGAGTTCTATTCTAAATATCATGTTAATGCTTATTTATGGAGTTCTATTCTAAATATCATGTTAATGCTTATTATCGAGTTCTATTCTAAATATCATGTTAATGCTTATTTATGGAGTTCTATTCTAAATATCATGTTAATGCCTATTTACTAGAAAACTACTCACCAACAATATTTTACTCACCATTTAATATTTTGACTTCTTGAATTATGGAAAAATAACTTCATCAAACAATGGCTGTTTTGGTTACAAACATTTTGACGGAAACTATTTCTAATGTGGGCAGGATTTATTTACTATATCTGATGAAAATGTACTGCATGATTCACTCTCTGCATGTGTTTATGTTTCATCCACTATGCTGCAATTGTTAATTCATATTTTTGGTGCAGTGCATTCATTATCTCAACATGGAAATCTATAGGACTACATAGCTTTCTTGACTATGAAACAAATGTGTAATTGCTGGTCACAATATATAAATATAGTTATGTATGTTTTTACTAATTCATTCAAGTCTGTGATCAAGGAAATTTGCTGTACTCACTTGTGAGTTCCATAATCTTTGACACTTGGGATTTTTTTTAAACATAATTGCTATGTAACACAAATTCATCTATAAAATAGACTATTTTTATTAAGTAATAGGGTTTATTGCTGAAATTTCAACACAAATTATTGACTTCATTTTAAAAATAAAATTGTACAAAATGTTTAAGGGATCAAGTAAAAATACATATTGATGTATATGAGTCTTTACATGATGATTTCTGTCTTTTGGGAGGGACTGGATGCATAAAACATAAAAATTGTTTTTACGAGGGACTGGATGCATAAAACATAAAAATTGTTTTTAGGAGGGACTGGATGCATAAGACATAAAAATTTTGTTTGTAGGAAGGACTGATGCATAAAACAACAATTTTGTTTTTAGGAGGGACTGGATGCATAAAAATTTTGTTTGTAGGAAGGACTAGATGCATAAAACTGGTAAAAATTTGTCTTTTCAGAAGAACTAGATGCATAAAACTGGTAAAAATTTTGTTTTTAGGATGGACTAGATTCATAAAACGTAAAAATTTTGTTGTTTAGGAGGGACTAGATGAACAACACTGGTAAAAATTTTGCAGCATGCAAAGAGTATCTAGTGTAAAGTATGACATGCTACAGATAAACTTCTTTAAACTTTCAACAAACAGCAATACCAAGGACTGTAGGCCTGAGACTGCTCACCTGGCTGACATCTGCCTAACTGCCAAATGCAAAAGCAGTTGTCCAAATCTGAGAATCCTTTATGCTACCACGTTCTCTATCAAAATTGATCAAATTCTGCTGAATCCTCTAAAGATAAAGCGGTTTAAATGTTTTTATATTCTTATTAAGGCTGCCATATTTGAGGGCAGATTGGTATCATTTGGCATCATCTGTATCAATTTTAAGTGCATTCAAGATTTGATGCATACTCTTAAATTTGGTCATTCAAAATAGCATAACAGACAACACACAATACACATTCCATGCAAGGCCACATCATAAGCTCAGCTAGCCAGCTGATCTTCCTAATTGCCATAAGCAACAGCAGTTGGTCAAGACTTCTGGGGTAGTAGGATTGCTTTCTGCTAAATTTGTTCCAATGCTGTTGATTTCATATGTTACAAAAACAATAGTTTAAGTTTTCCCTCTTTTCTTCTTTTTTTTTTTTAAATCTTCAGCCATATCTGATGGAACATTAGCATAATTTTCCTAATACTGAGAGGCATCCTGACCAAAACCGTTCAAATTCTGCTGAGTGTTTCTTTTTTTTTAAAAGTATTTAAATGTTTGTATATTTTCAGCAATGTGGCCATATGTGATGGCAGATCATCATCATGCTTACAAGAACCACCTGTACAAATTTGGAAACGTTTCATGCAATGGTGCTTTATATCAAACATTGGCTCACATCTGTTGAGTGATGTTTGAGACAAAGTTACTTAATACTTTTTCCATATTTCTGGTGGTGAATCAACCTCATTTGCATTCATTTTAAACCCTTTCATGTCATAGTACTTTCTGTCAAATTTGATCAAATTCTGTTCATCACCTTTTCAGAAGTCAGTGAAAACAGTTTATCTATTTGTAGCAACACTGGCCATGATAGATTTTTACAGATCTAAATGCCCTTCATGCCATGATGTTTTCAGTCAGTGGTTCATGAGCATCTGATGACTAAAGGTTTTTCTACTTCAAGTAAAGCTGGCCATATCTGATGGTCAATCAGCATCACATGAACAAATTTAAAAGTCCTTAATTCAATAATGATCTCAATTACATTTGGTCATATAATGTTGAGTAGCTTTTTTACAAGTAGTTTAACATATTTTCTATATTTTGTAACAGTGGCCATATTTGATGGCAGATTGCAACATGTGTACAAACATAAAAGTTTACTGTGCATGGATGCTTTCTGTAAAATATGGTCAAAACAGGCTTTTGTAGAGTCATTAAAAGATTTTCTATTTCAATAACTGCAAAATCTGGTCAAATGCTCTTAGTGATGTTTTAGTACAAGTCACTCAAAGGCTTTCTGGTTTTGGTCACAGCAGATTTATTGCAAGGTGAATTGGCATTATTTGTGAAAGTTTAAAAGCCCTTTATGTCAGGATGCATACACTTATAATTGGTAAAATTCTGCTGATTTGTTTCTTCAGGAGTTATTTAAAGGTTTATATATTTTTAGTAATGGCAGACTTTTATTATGTCACTGAGAATGTTGTTCCATACTAGTGTACCTGAATAATTAAAACTTTCGTTTAACAATTCCTTTTTTTACGTATGTGAAACTTTTAATTGTTACAGATCTTATGTTTGGAGTACCATCAGATTCCCATTGATGAAGGATATTTCTAAGGAGTGGAGATTTCTTGACACTTTTATACATAAATTTTGTTGTTTTTTTTTTCATGTGAAAGTAAAACCTTAATATTCTTTTATCCTTAATATTGCCTATGCTGATCTAACATAATATGACATGCACTCTGTTGGTACTTCTGAAAAGTTTTCTAGTGTTTGACATAGGCATTAGCCCAAATTACATTATAGCAGTCCAGATATGGGCCAAATAAAATTTATATAAATCAAAGTATTGTGAATACTCATGGTTTTGATGGTTAGTATAATGGTTAATAACAATAATAGTAATGATCATAAGCAAACACTTACATCCCTCTAAAAATATTCTAGGTTTTTTCTCTTTATCCCACAGCAAGAAAATTTTGATTAAAAAATTCATAAAATAAACTGACTGAAAATATTCAAGCAATTACTTTTTATGAACATCCATTGAAATTATTTTGTTGTACTATACCAAAGCTGGTATTGTAAATCAGGGGAGGTAATTATTCTGAGTCTAATAATTTCATCTTAGGATTACAATCTGAATTATATCCCATTATATAGTTAGATAAACTATTTTTTTATCACAAAAGGCCAATAAATTTAAATATGGACAAGTGCCCATTATTAGAAATACAAACTATTCTTCTGCAGTAACAAAGAGCAGACAGCATGCAATAGGTTTGACATGGATATATGTTTATTTCCTTATGCAGCCAAAGCTAATGAACTAGATATCATCATAAGTCTTTTGTTGAAAAATTCTAGCTTATATGACATCCATTAAGGAGAATTAGTGATAAGATTTTCAATATGCTCATTGTGGCAGCATTATCTGTGGTCAGACTGGCACCATTTTCTTTCAGGACCAAATAGCTTTCTGAATTAGTCTTCTTGTGAAAAACCCATGTTGATATAATTTTCCATTTAGGAGTAGCAATAACAAGACTTTCAAGATGGCTGCCATGTTGGCTATACTGGATTGTAAGTTAAGCATCATTTTCATTTAGTACCAACTAAACATCATAAGAAGTCTTCTTATAAAAACCTCATGTCAATATAACCATCCATTAAGGAGTAACAATAACAAGATTTTCAAGATAGCCCTTCATGACAGCCATATTGGATGGAAGATCAGCACCATTTTTATTTAGGACCAACTAGATATCATACAAGTCTTGCTGAAACCCAATGTCAGTGTGACTATCCATTTAGATGGAATCAGCAATAATAAGATTTTCAAGATGTCACAGTCTCATTTTCATTCAGGATCCAGTAGATATCATAACGAGTCTTCTGCTGAAATCCTGTCAACATGACTTTCCACTGAGAAGAAACAGCAACATTATTTCAAGATAGCTACAGTAGTGGCTATGCTGGATGTCAAATCAGCACCATTTAATATTAAGGACCAACTAGACATCATAAGAAGTCTTTTAGTGAAAACCATATCTTAATGTGATGCTCCATTCTGTTGGAGCAGCAGTTACATGATCTTCACTTTGGCATGAATGTGTGTAAGTTTCATGGCAATTCTCCTAGTACCTAAAGAGAAGCAGTGATAACAACCTTGTGCTAATGGATGTATAGACAATAAACAGACAAAGAAAGATGGACAATGGGTCATCCCATAAGCTTGTCTGGTCTATGACCAGCAGAACTAAAAAAAATGGTTTAAAATAAAAGAGTTTCAGAAAGACAAAACATGATGTAATCAATCACCACCTGAAATTCTGACATATGAGTATAATACAACTGACTGTGCCAGCTGGAATGAACCCTATTATGTAAGAATGAGAGGTACATTAAACTGTGATTACAAAGATATTCATTTCAACAGAATATTTGGGTTCCAAAAGAAGACTGATGTGCGCAAATATTTTCAGTGGAAAATATGATCTTTATAATGGAATTTTCAGATTGCAAACTCTGAAAGCATTTCTGTGGCAACAAACATGCATTATTTCTTTTACACTGTATATCTTTGCCTTTAAGTGGAGTCCAACTGCAAACTGCAAAGATTCATAATGCAATAGCAGATCTTGTTCTATTCAGTTTGTTAAGCAGAAAAGACCCTAATCTTCCATCACATCATGTGATGGCGGATCATAGTTTATGCTGCTTGCAGTTTGACTAGACTAATATACAAGTATTGTTCTTTACAATGACATTGTCATACCTTAAGATTTTTACTATTATGGGAATATAAAAACATAATACTTATTTCATAAAAAAATAAGTTTAAAACACTGAAAAATATGTATGAAATTTAAAATACAACATGTACTTTATATTATGTATAGGTCTGTATTTCTAATGCCATCATTCTTATATATACATCCTGGTTTGACACCAGCAAGACAAGGATGACAACTCCTCTGAATCAAAGGCATTTAATTGACAACAGATATGTTACTATGACAAAATTACAAGAAATTAACATGGTTGTTTAAAAAAGAGTTGACTGTAGTGTTATGACTCTGGTCTTCAACTAAGTAACAGAAAAAGCAAAACTAACAAGTCTTCTAAAGTTCAAGAAATAATTTAATGCTCCACATTACAAAGTGAAAATTTAAGAGGAACTTACAGTATTGTGAATTAAATCCCAAATATTCCTAAAGTTCTATCATTAATCCAAAAGTATAGAATGTTCTGAATGAATTCCAATCTTGAATGTGCTGATGTATGAACAGTCTTGAATGTGCCAATGTACCAATAGTCTTGCTGTCTCACAATGATATATGTCTTTGAATGAATTCACAATAATCCCAAGGTAATGTTATAGCTGAAACAGTTAATGAGTACTTTGTAATTCAATGAATAACTTAAATAAATAATTAATCTCAAATTATATCTGAACACAACTAAAAGTGATTCCACTAAGACTGATATTAAAATATAAATGAATAATTTTGACTGTCAAAACCTTATACAAAAACCTAAAAAACAATAAGATGACCATGATGTTGGTCAAAAGGCCATGTCAACATGTTTACAAAACATCACGCAGAAAAAAACTCAATGTGGCTTCAGCTAAAAATACCTGACACTAACGAAATATGACAAATTCATATCTCTCCTCAAAGATTAACCTTTTTTATCAGATATATAAAATTAAGATCGCAGACAATACCTGTCACACTATCACCAAGGGTAACACTTTCTGCTGTGACTATATGATTATATTTCCCATCGTCCAGCTAACAAATTGTTTTGACCCTCTCTCCACAATAATAAAAACTGCCTTGCTTTCAAATTTGACATACTGGTACTTCTGAGTTACAATGAAAATGTTACTGGAGTACAGCAAGTACAAACAAGATAAGAAATCTTACATATCAATTCATATGTCATTCCTTTATCTAAACAATGCCTTCCTCAAATTAAAACTTTAATTTGCATCCATAGAGCAGTAATTGATGATTCACTCCAGTGACACCTTAAAGAAAAAAAATATTTCTGATCAGGAAACACCTGGCCACAAATTGCAGAAAGCATGTTACCATTCTATACATGATTTTTACATATTAAAGCTGGGGAAATTAGAATTGGTGTTGTGACCAGATGACAGCTATGTAAAGGTGACAGTTGGGACAGGTTATCTGTGTAAGATATTCCATGTGTAATATCACATCATGACACATGAAATATTGTATCATTTGAGACAAAAGTCATCATGTCCCAGTCATCTGCATGCCATTTCATATATATGAGATTCCATATGTAATATTAAATCACTGCATAATAATTAAGGTCATGTTAGCAGTCATGGCTACGGCATCATGTCCCAGTCATCTGCATGTCATTTCATGTATATGATATTCCATGTGTAATATTATATCATTACAGAATAAATATTGTCACATCAGCAATCAAGGTTCAGGTATCATGTCCCAGTCATCTGCATGTCATTTCATGTATATGGCATTCCATATGTAATATTAAATCATTAAGTAATAAATACTGTCATGTCAGCAATCAAGGCTAAGCCATCATGTTACTGTCATCTACACAGACATCCAAGTTATTTAATCACACTCTCTTGGGGTTAATAAAATGAAAACAACGAGTGTAGTCGTGTGATATATGACATCTTTCACATTCATATCATGGCAAATTTATTACTCAATACCCATGTACATATAAGATTCTCCATCCTCTCTTTATTCTTACCAAAAATGTGTTTAAAGAACCAGGAACATATGTGATAGAAAGAACAGCGGTGCAACACTCAAGTTTCCATGTTGATCATCACTTTGGAAAATAAGTAAACAAATAACAGACTGTGGGGTGTTATATTGCACTAACCATTTTCCTTATCACTAAAGAGAATTAAAGAAAGTGCTCACTGACGTAACTTAATCTATCACTATTGCTAATGCATTCCCAACCCCACTGCACTGCTATTGAAAAGTGCATTTATATATCCTGCTCTCCAAGGCAATGGTGCACCTTTTTCAGCTGAGGAATATCACTAATGAGTCTCTAATATTGTGCAATCAATAAAACATTTATTGCACACACCTTATTTGCTCATGTATTGCCCACCTCCAACTGCAGATAGAAAAGCCCCAGGACTGCATAAAAGCCGGTAGATCTGAATCTCACACAGACCTGTCACTGCATAATCAGCATTCAGAACTGCATCTGACCCAGACCTGCCACTGCATAATGAAGAGTCAGAACTGCATCTGACCAAGACCTGTCACTGCATAATGAGCAGTCAGAACTGCATTGACCCAGACCTGTCACTGCATAATGAAGAGTCAGAACTGCATCTGACCCAGACCTGTCACTGCATAATGAAGAGTCAGAACTGCATCTGACCCAGACCTGTCACTGCATAATAAGCAGTCAGAACTGCATTGACCCAGACCTGCCACTGCATAATGAGCAGTCAGAACTGCATCTGACCAAGACCTGTCACTGCATAATGAGCAGTCAGAACTGCATTGACCCAGACCTGTCACTGCATAATGAAGAGTCAGAACTGCATCTGACCCAGACCTGTCACTGCATAATGAAGAGTCAGAACTGCATCTGACCCAGACCTGTCACTGCATAATAAGCAGTCAGAACTGCATTGACCCAGACCTGCCACTGCATAATGAGCAGTCAGAACTGCATCTGACCAAGACCTGTCACTGCATAATGAGCAGTCAGAACTGCATTGACCCAGACCTGTCACTGCATAATGAAGAGTCAGAACTGCATCTGACCCAGACCTGTCACTGCATAATGAAGAGTCAGAACTGCATCTGACCCAGATCTGTCACTGCATAATGAGCAGTCAGAACTGCATTGACCCAGACCTGCCACTGCATAATGAGCAGTCAGAACTGCATTGACCCAGACCTGCCACTGCATAATGAGCAGTCAAAACTGCATCTGACCAAGACCTGCCACTGCATAATGAACAGTCAGAACTGCATCTGACCAAGACCTGCCACTACATAATGAGCAGTCAGAACTGCATCTGACCCAGACCTTCCACTGCATAATGAGCAGTCAGAACTGCATCTGACCCAGACCTGCCACTGCATAGGGGGAGCTCACCAGTTATTATGTACTTTTGAGAGAGTGACGTATGTAAGGTGAAGTTGTTTGCATTTAAAACATGCACAGTGGAGAGAATGTTGGCATACTTTTATGCTACTTTGATGTAATGTGACTGACATTTCTTTGGATATTGTACTTTTGGAAATTTTAAATGATATTAGCACACTGCTAACTAAAATGACTGCTCGCTTGTGCTCCAAAAATCAGCCTGAGTTTGTCTAAAGTACACTATCCTTAGCAGCTATTAAAATAGGGAAAATGAATTTTGCCAGAGTAGACAATACCAGCTTCTGAAAGTGCAATGAATGAATTACCAAACATATAAAATGTAAAAAAAGTTATCAGCTCTTTTTTTTACAATTTACCTCTGAAGTTCAGGAAGTGAAAATGACCAAGTAGAGCTAGCACTTTTTTGAAAGGTGCACATCTGGAGTAAGGCCAAGCTGTATACTCTATAACCCATATTACACCCATCAATTCATACACCAAAATAAAGGGAATTAAAGGTTCTTTTAACAATACCTAAGATATACAAGGTCTTTTTTAAATAGCCAGTATAACTAGTGAGGAAACCCGGGGGAATTCTTTTTCTTTAAAATTCTAACCCTATGCAAAATACGAAACTGTAGAGCGCCACCATAATGAGCAGTCAGAACTGCATCTGACCCAGACCTGTCACTGCATAATGAAGAGTCAGAACTGCATTGACCCAGACCTGCCACTGCATAATGAGCAGTCAGAAATGCATCTGACCCAGACCTGTCACTGCATAATGAGCAGTCAGAAATGCATCTGACCCAGACCTGCCACTGCATAATAAGCAGTCAGAACTGCATCTGACCAAGACCTGCCACTGCATAATGAACAGTCAGAACTGCATCTGACCCAGACCTGCCACTGCATAATAAGCAGTCAAAGCTGCATCTAACCCAGACTTGTCACTGGATAATGAGCAGTCAGAACTGCCTCTGACCCAGAATACTTAAAAATTTCCCCTGCCTGTACAGTGATAGAGAATAGGTCTTATTGTGTCTTCCTGCATTTCAAAAGAGGTGATTGGAGTCAACCTTATTACCCTGGGATGCATCCACTGACAGTGTTCCAGCTGAGGTCTTTGACAATTTACAAGAGTGGTTTTAATAAACGAAATTTACATCATAATTTAATGACTGTACCCCTGTTCTTTGCCTTTATCTTTGTTTTATATGCTTTTTTTTAATACCCAAATTTAATCAACACCATGTAACCAAGGTTGTGCTGATGTACTTTTAAACCCTACACATAAAGGCATTCATATTTACTTAGGATGTATTTGATTGCACATCTGAGTGTAAAGTATACTTTGATAAATACCAGTATGGTGTACTGAGATTCATACAGTGGGGCCATTCTTATTATTCCTGTATAGATGGATGTATTAGCATTTGACAGCCCCTAGAACCATAACAACTTTAGGAAGGTAAACCATATGAAATGTAAACATGAAATGAAGTACACAAGAATGAAATATAAAAGGTCAAGATGCTAAAATATTCTATAAAATGTAACTAAAACAAAATATAAAAGGCAATACATAAAGCCAGGGGCCATTTACGCAAATACAAGAATACAGAGACTGTCAATTCCTCATAAGCTTTAGTTTGTTTTGTGGCTTAAATATCCCCATTTTTGATGTTGGAAAAATTTTAGGGCATTTAAAGTTAAGCTGTAAGGAAATTGCGAGTGTGGCTTTTAAAAAAACAGATGTGTAGTAAAGGTAACTACTAGGGCAGGTTTGGTTGTTCAAAACAGGTGCTTTCATAGTAACGGTAAACTACTAGAGCACATTTGGTTGTTCAAGACAGGTGCTTGTCTAGTAAAGGTAACTGCTAGGGTAGGTTTGACTGTTCAGAGGCATTTCAACAGCAGAATCTTTACTGTATGAAGTGAAGACTAGTCATTTATTATTTACACACCTCCATTCAATTTTGACCCATAAAATCCCAAAGAACTTTCGTACCTATGTATACTGTACATCTCCTGTTTAAGAAAAGATCAAGTTAATAATTTCTTTTTTCAGTACAGCATTCTTTGTTTAGAACAAAGTCATATGTAACAAAATGTTGGATAAAACAAAAAACAATGAAAGGTCATTTCAAGTGCTTTAATATAATAGTTTAGCTCTGCTAGTGAAATTTGCATATAAAATGATGTGATTTTCCGAGTCCCTTGGGCTTTTCTACCTTGGGAGTTTACAAGGAATGCAGACATGGTGATAGCACAAGGGTCACCATTTGTACATCAATTTACAAGGTGAATGCAACCCATTATGAAACTGATTATACTTTGAATTAACTTTTATTCAAGGAGTACCAGTTCTTGGTGGATTTCATTTTTGCTTCAAAGCACACCTATTTAAAAATCCTAATTCCAAAACAAGACCAAACATATTTAAAAACCCACTCCAAACAAGACCAAACAAACTTAAAAACCCCTACTCCAAAATATGGCCTGCAAAATTTATAAATGCCAACTCCAAACATGACCTGACTTATGAAGAAACAATTACCTTCTTCTATTAGCAGCATAGCCTGAATTTAGTAACCAACATTTAAGAACCATCATCTTTTGTGTCAAAAGCATGAAAAAATGTTACACCCACTCCATAAATGAATTACATCAGTAGAATTTGACAACTGGTTATTACCTACCTAAATTGTTAAAAAGTGGTGCAAAATATAGGAAGAACATGAACACACAACATTCTATGACAGCTTAAGTTATTACACTTGACACCCCACACAAATAAATCTAGTGCAGTACCATATAACCGGTAAAGACTGCATTTACTTGTCCATAACCAGAAACCTCTTTATTTCAAGGATTTTTTTTCCTCTCCCAGACAAAAGTGTTCACAATGAAATGGAACTACCAAAAAACAACAGCGAAACCTCCAATGTCTTCAAAATACAGTATGACTTACAACTGTTACTGTGTGCTATCTGGTCCAAACCTGCCATAGCAGTTATTTCTATTATGCAACCATCTGTCTTGAACATTCACATTCTTGATTTCCATACAACCAAACTATACCAGAAACTAATCTGTAATATGCAGCCATATAGTTCTGAGAAAATTTGGGGATTTTTCATGTAAATGGATGTCTAATACAGGTTTAACCAGTGGGTCAATACCATTATTCCTAAATTTTATTACAACTGATTATCAACTTGAAATGACAGTGGAATGTGTGCCAAGAACTAACTGCATAAATATAAAACCAGGTAGAATTACATTAACAGGTGCCAACTGGAAACAACCAATCTGTTTTTACATATAGCAACTTACTGGCTATACTGGAAGATTTGCATCTGCTGACTTGTAATTTTTTGCCTGCTTGAATCCAATAAGAACTAATTTCATCAAATTTCATTGACCTATGTAACAACTCTAAGTAATTTATTTAAAACTCAGCAGGAGGTTGATAATCCTAGTAATGAGGTATTATTCCTATACTGTATGCTATCCTAGCAATGAGGTATTATTCTTATACCCTATGCTATCCTAGCAATGAGGTATTATTCCTATACTGTATGCTATCCTAGGAATGAGGTATTATTCCTATACCCTATGCTATCCTAGCAATGAGGTATTATTCCTATACCCTATGCTATCCTTGCAATGAGGTATTATTCCTATACCCTATGCTATCTTAGCAATGAGGTATTATTCCTATACCCTATGCTATCCTAACAATGGGGAATTATTCCTATACCCTATGCCATCCTAGCAATGAGGTATTATTCCTATACCCTATGCTATCCTAGCATTGAGGTTTTATTCCTATACCCTATGCTATCCTAGCATTGAGATAGTATTCCTATACCCTATGTTATCCTAGCATTGAGGTATTCCTATACTCAATGCTATCCTAGCACTCAGGTATTATTCCTATACCCTATGCTATCCTAGCATTGAGGTATTATTCCTATACCCTATGCTATCCTAGCAATGAGGTATTATTCCTATACCCTATGCTATCCTAGCATTGAGGTATTATTCCTATACCCTATGCTATCCTAGCAATGAGGTATTATTCCTATACCCTATGCTATCCTAGCATTGAGGTATTCCTATACCCTATGCAATCCTAGCAATGAGGTATTTATTATTCCTATACCCAATGCTATCCTAGCATTGTGGTATTATTCCTATACCCTATGCTATCCTAGCATTGAGGTATTCCTATACCCAATGCTGTCCTAGCATTGAGGTATTATTCCTATACCCTATGCTATCCTAGCATTGAGGTATTATTCCTATACCTTATGCTATCCTAGCAATGAGGTATTATTCCTATACCTTATGCTATCCTAGCATTGAGGTATTATTCCTATACCCTATGCTATCCTAGTATTGAGGTATTCCTATACCCAATGCTATCCCAGCATTGAGGTATTATTCCTATACCCTATGCATGCTGAAATTTTCAGTTTACAGCATCCAACTTTATTATTTTTCACAGAATCAGCAAATCTAGCACATTCAAGGCTATATATAACCTATTTCTGACAAAAATATGCAAATCAACAATTTCTTGATTTAGATATACAGTAGCAAAATATAGTTTGCCAGTGATGCATTTCACTGATGATGGTGGCTTAGAAGAGAAAATACAAGAGTAAAAGGAAAATGCAAAAAAAAACTTTCACTAATAAATGTTGAACCAAGGTCAATATAAATTTGTAGGTAAATTATTGCACAAACACTTGAGGAGAAATCTGTTCTGAAACTGTGGAAAACACTTTCTTAATACTGCATGGAGACTTGTGGAACATCCAGACTTATCTTTGAATTTCTGATTCAACACCATGATGCAGGGCTCAATATTAATGGTTGCCTAGCTGCATGAAGCAAGCGAAACTGAGGTCAGGGCAAGTGAAAGAGAAAAGAACTTTTTCTGAATGGGCAGATGATCTTTTGGGTGTTCCTCATGAGCATAATAAGGAAAAAAGATTTGTAGAAATTGTAATAAAGGGATAAAGTAAATTTTTATAATACACCATTTAGCCCTCATACACTTTGTAATAATTACATTACTGTGGATGATCTTATTCTTTACTCAAAGGAAAGACCAAGTGTATATACTTGCTTATAAGACAAGTCCAATTCCAAACTGCACAGACCCAGATCTGCTTTTGCATAATGCACTGGCAGATCTGGGTCTGTGCAGTTTGTTATGAGCAATCAGTAGAACAAACAAGACAGACCCTTATCAGCAGGATCATTATGCTACTGCACATCAGGATCTTTGTTGTTTGCAGTTTGAGTCAACTTATAAGCGAGTATATACAGTAATCATAATTTAAATCTATGCTGCCTGCCTTATGTTGACTATCTTGATCCTTTCAATCCCATTGCTACATATGAAAATCATGACACAACATCAGGTAAAATTATGACAATAAACCATTTTGAGTTTTCAAGTAAGATATGTAATAAAAAACTAGCAGGTCTGCCAAATTAGTAATGAAATAGACTAACATTTTAATGAACATTCTAACTTTAAGCAACCTCATTTTACAATATTATAAATGACTGATATATGACTCATTTTATATTATAAATGACTAAAATATGACTTATTTTATGATATTATAAATGACTGATATATGACTCATTTTATGATATTATCAATAGACTGATATATGATTCTTATTACAATATTATAAATGACTGATATATCACTCATTTTATGATATTAAAAATGACTGATATATGACTCTTTTTACGATATTATAAATGACTGATATATCACTCACTTTATGATATTAAATAACTAATATATAACTCATGATATTATAAATGACTGATATATGACTTATTTTATGATATTTTTAATGACTGATATGTGACTCATTTTACAGTATTAGACTAATTTTAAGATATTATAAATGACTGATATATGACTCATTTTGCTATATTATAAATGACTCATATATGACTCTCTACATGCTCTGGTTGAATATATCAGTGCAAAGTCAAATCATCCTTTTGAAGTATGGGTCTTCAATGTCAAACGAGCAAGTCAGTAACAAATCAAATAGAGAACTTTCTCTGAGAAAATATGAAAGGGACAAGTGTACAAGAGTTTGCATGTGTGTTTCAAGTAGCAACTGCCAAAATCATCGATGGCAAACAAAAGTTTCAAATGGTGATTTATTTCAATAGTAATAACTCATCTTTCAGCTGAAAATTATCATGCTTGTGCTGTTGTTTGCATGTCAATGATGTCTGCTATTGTGATGTATTTTCAGGATTGCATACATAAGGGACTAAATTGCCTTAAAAAGAAGGAACGTGCAGAAAGGTGTAATGTAACAATAAATCAAACATCTCTATGTGAGAAAACAAACATTCCAATGAAAATGATGAATTATGAAAGAATAACATATCAATATGTAACAATAAAAGCTCTATCAGATCTGGAATGAAAATTTTAAAGTTCAATATTTGTCTGGTACACCAACATTTATAACTGAAGAAGAATAAAACAGCAAATGCTGCTTGTTGTAGTTACAATTTCAAACAGCCAGCATAAACCCTGATCAGCTAGGACAATATACAATGGCAGATCAGTGACTATGCTGTTCACACAAGCTATGATTTCAAGAAGTCAGCACAGACCCTGATCTGCTAGTACATTACACATTGGCTGATTTGGGTCTGTTTGTTCCATTTACAATTCAAAATGACAGCATAGATCCTGATCTGTCATGAAATTTTATAATGGCAGATCTGGGTCTATGTTATGCATAGTTGGGTGTATATGTATACATGAGTACATATGGTAACATCCTTCTGTCACAACAAATGTTGCATTAATGAAAACACTTTATATAACAAAATGTCCTCTGTAGCTACCAAGGTGTGTAAGGCCAGTAGTGACAAGCTAAACTGCTCTAAACCATTAAGGAGGCAGTACATACATGTGCTCAGCAGTTTTGTTTTCTTTCATTTTTCTGTTACATTTGTGGGCTATTTCAACTTCTGGTGATGCTATGGGATTGCATTTCAACAGTCTCAGGGTAAAACTGGCATGTGAGATTCTGAGTATATGAGATGCAGTATACCAGTTACATAAGGAAAGTCACTTACAGACCAGTACAGCTGGTCCAGACCATTTAGTCAGGTGGTACGGGTGCCTGACGCTGGTCCAGCCAATTTAGTCAAGTGGTATGGATGCCTGACTTTCATGCTTCTGGTCCTGGGCCTGATCTTAAGCAGCAACAGCTATCAGTTCTCATTTCCTGTTGCATATCAAAATGAAATAGTCATACTGCCCCCAAATCATTTAAAAGTTTCCTACCTTGTACTGGAAGTCTTTCTTTCTTTCACTTCTTCCACAACCACAATGACGAGATATTTCCCTAGGTCTGCCATCTCGTTAATATTTCCACCAGATATTTTGGGAAATGCTGGGTATCTTTCTCCGTTTACCCAGGACTGGACAGAGGACATTGTGGCTACACTATCAGGGGCTGAATAAATAAAATAATATTAAAATAATAATAATCATTATCATCGACTAATTAATTTATTCACATAGTGTAACTCTAATGACTCAACATTTCAATGATTAAAACATTCTGTATCACTTGTAAGACATGATAGGTACCACCATAAAGTTTGCAATGTTTTATTCATTATCCTAAAGATACAAACAACAACTAGACTTTTCAAACCTAAAATGCATGTCATGACTGCAGACTAACAACTTTGCACCAATGTGGATCAAAATGTCTGCCACCAATGCAGATCAAAAAGTTCAAAGCCACCAAGTCAGAAATCTTGAAAAATAAAATAACCAGGTCATCTAAATGTATATACAAATAGGCTTGCTAAATTTAATTTGTTTACCTCTAGTGGTTTTTGAGTAACTTTGCTAGCAAGCTTTTCATTAAAATATGTTTTCAAAAAACAGGTAAAATACTGAATTTGTATTACAAATAATACCATAAAATCTAATCAGGTTATCTATGCAGGCATAAAAATATGCTTGCCAAATTTCATTGTCTACAATAAGTAGTTTCTATGCACTCTTGCTACAAAGCCTCTTGAGATGAATGGACTGATAGACATACATACATACATACATACATACATACATACATACATACATAACATACATACATACATATGGATGGAAGGACAAATGGACAGGAGCAAATATAGATATCCCTCTTCTGGCAGTGGAAGCAAAAAAACATTTATCACTCAAAAAACATTACTCAATGGGTCTGTCCTGATCAAACAATACTTCAGACTCAGAACTTTGGCCTAATCAAATTAACATGCTGACAGTCATCTATGTTATATTATAGGTGAGTGCATAATATATCAAAAAGATGTAAACCAAATGATGCACATCTGAATTAATAGATCCAGATTGCAAGCTGATTAAGCCCCAGTAAGCCTATCATGTGGAGAAAGCCCTCCATCAATAAAATAAAGTCATTTTGTGTAATGAGATTGTGTTGAACGTGCAGTTGCCCAACGATATCAACCAGTAATCAACTTAAAACTATACAAATGTCTAATCAATGTCAACTAGGGATGACTAAATTTTACACATAGTTCTAACAATATATAACATTTAAACTTTCGTCACTAAAGTTAAACTTTAATCACTTAATCAGTTTAATGAAGTTTTAGTGTTAAGAGTTTTCTCTTTCTTTCAGTACAGAAAATTAACTCAATGGTATTTGGGGTCTCAAAGAGTACAATTTAGTTCAGGTCAAGGTCAAGAATGAGGTATTGTATTTTACAGCAGAATTACCATTATTGTGTAACCTAAATACCAAATGTCATCAGGGTATGATGGATGGACAGACAGACATACAGACAAGGGTAACACTAAGTAATTTTACCACTGCTGCGATGGGGAAAAAAATTACAACATGTGAATCATGACTGTGAACACGACAGCTTCATTATGTTTAGTTGAAGTACTAACAAAAATACATACCCTCATATTCAAAGTAAGTTCTGTCTTTGAAAACAAGAATTGTGGGCACTACCTTCACTTTTACTTCCTGAAATAAGAAAAATAATATAACTTACACCTTTTATAAATTTCATTGATTTTCTGATTTAAGAACATTTTTGTCTTCCAAAACAAAATTCACAGAAAAAGAATTTGTCAGCTGAGGACAACTACATTCCTAATTTCAAGTCTATCAGACAATTAAAATGCCTTGTTGACTTTCAAGTCTAGCAGATAATTAATATGCCTTGTGGAGTTTCAAGCCTATCAGACAATTAAAATGCATTGTTGAGTTTCAAGCTCATCAGACAATTAAAATGCCTTGTGGAGTTTCAAGTCTAGCAGACAATTAGAATGCCTGGTTGAGTTTCAAGTCTATCAGACAATTAAAATGCGTTGTTGAGTTTCAAGTCTATCAGACAATAAAAATGTTTTGTTGAGTTTCAAGTCTATCAGACAATTAAAATGCCTAGATGAGTTTCAAGTCTGTTAGACAATTAAAATGCCTTGTTGAGTTTCAAGTCTATCAGACAATTAAAATGCCTTGTTGAATTTCAAGTCTATCAGACAATTAAAATGCCTGGTTGAGTTTCAAGTCTATCAGACAATTAAAATGCCTTGTTGAATTTCAAGTCTGTTAGACACCTAAAATGCCTGGTTGAGTTTCAAGTCTGTTAGACAATTAAAATGCCTTGTTGAGTTTCAACCTTATCAGACAATTAAAATGCCTTGTTGACTTTCAAGTCTATCAGAAGACTAAAATGCCTTGTTGAGTTTCAAGTCAATCAGACAACTAAAATGCCTGGTTGAGTTTCAAGTCTATCAGACAATTAAAATGCCTGGTTGAGTTTCAAGTCTGTTAGACAATTAAAATGCCTGGTTGAGTTTCAAGTCTATCAGGTAATTAAAATGCCTTGTTGAGTTTCAAGCCTATCAGACGATTAAAATGCCTTGTTGAGTTTCAAGTCTATCAGACAATTAAATGCCTGGTTGAGTTTCAAGTCTATCAGACAACTAAAATGCCTTGCTGAGTTTCAAGTCTATCAGACAATTAAAATGCATTGTTGAGTTTCAAGTCTATCAGACAATTAAAATGCCTTGTTGAGTTTCAAGTTTATCAGACAATTAAAATGCCTTGTTGAGTTTCAAGTCTATCAGACAATTAAAATGCCTTGTGGAGTTTCAAGTCTATTAGACAATTAAAATGCCTGGTTAAGTTTCAAGTCCATTAGACAATTAAAATGCCTGGTTGAGCTTCAAGTCTGTTAGACAATTAAAATGCCTAGTTGAGTTTCAAGTCTGTTAGACATTTAAAATGCCTTGTTGAGTTTCAAGTCTATCAGACAATTAAAATGCCTTGTTGAGTTTCAAGTCTATCAGACAATTAAAATGCCTTGTTGCTCAATCAGATAATTACAATGCCTTTACAAAGTCTCACCCATATTTTCTAGTTTAATCATGGATCATCTCCTCCATCTTATCTAGTATCAAGTATGAATATTCTTATTGTCCTACAGTTTCTTAAAATTTCATAAAATTATTGTTTCTCTAATTTAGGGTGAAAACAAAAAAAATGGAAATCACATTTAGCAAAGTCTTACACATAGAAAAGGACTAAATTCAAGCCTGCTTATTGTCTCCTGTTTCTTTTGTTTTATAAAAAATGAATTGTGATAAGAAATAGATTTCACTGGTCTCTTGAAGTTTTCTTTAAATAACTTCAGAAGACTACGTATATGAAGGTCCCAGAGGAACTCCTGTATGTAGAAAATTGAAGGCCCATATTGAAAAACTGAGATTCCTGACCCAAAAACTTTCCTTTGAGAACTCTGTAAGAGTTTTTATTATTGCTTCCATTAACATTTTTATTGAAATACGAATTCTGACATATGCATGCAAAAAGTGCTCCATAAATACATTAGAACCTGTTCTAAGAGGCCACTCCATCCCACCAACAAAATGTTGACTCTCAAGACAGGTGGTCTCTCATTCAAGGTCATAACTCTATATAACTGATTAGTTCATACCCTATCATGTCTGTCAAAACAAATGATCTTTCACAGCAATGGTCTCTCAAGACAGTTTTTACTGAATGTATGAAAAAGTTGAACAAAACTGGTGTAGATGTGATCAGTAAGAATACAGAATCTTTATAAGCCAGAGAAATGCGATTTTACACGATTTGCAAACTGCTGATGCAGAATAGTAACAACTGGTGAACACACACACACAGGAGAATGCTTAATAATACAAGGCAAAAATTAATATTTTAATACAAACAATACTATCATACAAGTTAGAGAATTCTTAATTCATGCTCTACAGAGATTCAAACCTAGGTCAACATGTAAATGGCATCCATCACCTTGCCTGCATGCACTAGCCCATATTCCATCATGACTAAGCTCACATCAACAAACAATGATGCTACTAGGTTGGTGGTATAAGAATTTGTGCATAGCACACACAGCCTAGTATTATCAAGCATTCTCCTGCAGAATCCAGGGAGAGCATTTTCGTTCTGTTTGGTGTATATTTGTAATTCTCTATAATTAATCTTATATACCTTGATTTCTTTTGTAGGAATCTGGAAGAACTGTGTGGATAGATAAGAATTAATTACTAGGTCATCATGTGAGTGCATGTGCTATATATTCTCTAATCTATATGACAGTATTATATATATATATATATATATATATATATATATATATATATATATATATATATATATATATATATATATATATATATATATATATATATATATATATCACAACTGTCAATCTAATCCCCCCAAACCAAATTTAATTTATAAAAATCATGTATATAACTGCCACCTGCTTGTACGGACATCAGTCATGTGTTTCCTAGCCAAATAATGGTTAATAACTCCTTCAAGTCACTGAAGTGTATCAACAGTGACTGCTGTGTACATGCAAATTAAGCTTTTGTTTGATGAGGAATGCACTGTTTAGATAAAAGAGCAGCACCTTAATGGATGTGTAAACATTTTGTATCTCACTTGTATTGACCAAACTCTAGTCACACTGTCAATTTTTATTAGCTATGTGTCGCAAAACTAGACAAATAGAAGCAGCAAAAATAAGTCATCTTTGGTGATTGTTTAACAGATGTTTTTTTGAAACCTTGTTTGAAATTTTATTTGTTTTGTATCTAATGAAAACATAAATCTAGGATGGAATAGGAATTTTCAAATCCACTTACCCAGCTCTCTGGACAAGCTCAAATTCAGCTCAGGCATACTCAAGTTTCAAAGGTACTTGCATGTGGGCAAGTCCAATATATTGAGAGAGTGGGGTCATGTTCTGTTTGTAATACTTACCCTACAATCTCACCACAGTACATATATCAGCACCTTTATTTATTGTCTATATTTAATGTATTCTTCTATTACCTAATTAGCCACACTTTCTTTCCTCTGTGATGATAACATAAATATTTACTATTTAAATCAAGTTCTGACAAAAAAGAAATAAATATTTAGATTTTAACTTACCAGTTATTCATGTATTTGAATTTAAAAACTGTACGTATCTTGGATTTTCCAACTTTCAGTACCAAACCTAGCCTCTGGCAGTTGATGTGCTTACTGACGGTAAACAATCATCTTGTCAAATATTGCATGTCGCTGATCTTAAGGTGAATAGGTGTTAATTTCCTGTCAGCTAGCAAGATGACTTGTATAAAATTTTAAGTCTCTGAAGAAGAGATATAAATTCAACCCATTTCATATAGGTCAGGGGTCATTTACCAGACTTGTCTGTATAAGCTGGCAGTTTTGGTTCATGCGTTAGTATCAACAGTTATATTAAGCTTCTCTTCATACCCCATTCATCACAGGCCTCTCACGTAAGCTGCCTCTTTGATCTCAGCAAGCTGAGCAACTGATCAATCCAGATATTGTCTTGAAGTGTGAACATTTGTTCCTAAGCCTGACTGTGAAAGCTGGCCAAAGAAGGAGTCAGTCCTAGGTTTCACAATCATATGTAAAATATACATTAGTAGTGAAATTAGTGTTTTGTCATGGTGTGCAATACAAAGATCAGAAATATTTTATTTAATTTTTTTTTCATTTTGAGCATCAGTGACTATTTAACTTAAAGGATGAATTTAAATGAACAAGGTAATCTTGTATGGAACAGACACTGGGAGAGAACATCATATACATGCATTTTATGATTTTGTTCAACAGTGATTTAAATTAAATGTTAATACTACTACTACTACTACTATAACTGCCACTAATACTAATATTAATAATGGTATTTGGTGCATGGTATTTATTCAAAAATAAAAGTCTGAAAGGTCTACCTGCATACAGACATCACCAGTGAACAAAGGCTAGTTTTGTTTTATCCCATACATGGCTACTATTGACAGATTTTACACACCTACATTAAAAATAATTAAAATGTTATAAGGAACCTGTATTATTTACCCCAAACTTTATCAAGGAAGAATTTTCTTATTAGCTGTCTGTCTGAATGAGATACTTTGAATCCATACATTTTTGTTGGGCACCAATTTTCATGGGTTTGATGGTTGCTACAAAGCCCTAAATGTAAAGCCCCAATGAACAACTGATACAACCCTTCCCCAATCTATGAATTTTGGTACCAAGAAAAATGTCAATCTTCACAAAACACATTCTGATGCTATCATGAAAATAAATATCATATTCCACGTGACACCTGTACACATCCCTATTTCTTTATCAAAATTTAACTTTTAAAAATTCAATTACTTACTATGAATATGGTAAACTCATTTTAATCTGCAAAAGTCCTCAGTGTGTGTATGACATCAAATACGGTAAAATGACTTTACATCTTCCAAAATCCTATGTGTATTATTATGCATCAAATATATTAAATTCACTTTATATCTTCCAAAGTCCTCAGTGTGCATATGTGTATCATATTAGATATGGTAAATTCACTTCACATCTTCCAATGTCAGCAGTGTGAGCATTACATCAAATATGGAAAATTCACGTTACATCTTCAAAGTTGTCACTGAAGAAATATAATTTTCATCCGAAACCTCTCATCATGAGATTCAATTGCTGTATATTTGCCTTGTTTCCTTCCAAAATATGACTTGAAAAAGACTGTATGATCTCTTACCTGTGGAAAATAACTCAGAAAAGACTACATGATCTCTTACATGTGAAACAAGTTTTTGTTAAAAGATACTGTATGATCTCTTACCTGTGGAAGAATCTTCTGTTCTCCAGCATAAAAGTATGTAAAAACTCGCTTTTCTTCTGCCACAACAGAATACTTTTCCTGTAAAATGTGTGATAAATAAAGTTTCAATACAAGAAAGAAAACAATATTTAACATATATGTATATTCTTAAGTTTAAATATACAAAAATGAGTTACCTATTTTTAAAAGAAAAGATCTTGCAAAATAAAGATGTACGAAGCTATAAACATAAAGAGAGTAATAATAAACACTTAAAAAGGTTGCAGGACAAAAATGAAAAATAATTATACAGACATGGAACCATATAAGAATCTTCAACTTAACCCCAAAAGCTTCTATGCTACTGAGCTCTCAATTACTCCACAAACTTGTCCTTGAACATTTTTTCTTTGAATTTGTGAAAGTTATTATTCATTTTTTAAGGAAGAATAGAATTTATAGGTAAATCTGCACCCCAATTTTATCTTACCTTTTCTCCCTTTCACAGACCCATCATACTTTGATGATAACCAAATACCTGTTTCACCAAGGCGTTATTAAGTCTGTTGTGTCCAGTGATATGTTATACAAGGGCAGGACAAAAATGCAACCAAAATTCTCTTAAAATTTGGTATTTCTTGACGACAGGTGACAATTATGCTAAACTGCTCCACAGGAGTGATTACTATTTGGGCTAATCAAAAAATTTTAACCAACCAAATGACATACATCTGCAGCAATCAAGGCTGATTGAATTTAATGAGTTTTGTGGCTGAATCTTCACATTAAAGACTCTCAACATGTCTTCAACAACAGGACATTCTGTTATTTAATAATAGATTTTGATCAAACAAGCAGCATTGGATACAGAATTCTTACAAACATCCAAGTCTGTGTTTTTAGATTAAAGGCATTAAACATTTTCTGTTTGTTTTAAAGTGTTGTCAAGTAGAGGAAAATTATGTGTTTTTGAGGTATTGTACATTTTGTTGGATTATTCTGCAACAAAACAAAATACCATATATACCCACCTGTAAGTCAGGTCCAACTGCAAGCTTCACAGACCCAGATCTGCTATTGCATAATGTGCCAGCAGACTAGGGTCTATGCAGCTTGTTAGGATTAATCAATAGAACAAATAATATAGACCCTAATCTTCTGGCACATTACACAATGGCAGAGCAGGATCTATGTTTCTTTTGCAGTTGGACTTGACTTTTAAATGAGTATATATAATATAAAAAACTGTCAGCTATCATATAAGCATGGGGTTTTTTTTAGAGAAAATTGCAACATATGACTGAGAACTGCATTAAAAATTTGGGCTCTGAAGTTAAAAAGCTTGTGTACTAAACATGAATGGACCAGTCTTTGTCAAACTTAGAACATAATATCCTTACAAAACTAACATTTAATGCAGAAATTTAGAGAAAAGATAGAACACATTATTTTAGCATCCTTCTTACCTTAAAGATGCTAATGACACTATTAAATATTTACCATTAAAATCTCAAAATAAAATCAACCTATCAATCTTGATTGCTGATAATAATTTTCTCTTGAATTTGGTCTATATTGTGTTATGTATATTTATATATTTTGTAACTCTTGGTACATGATTGTGTCTATAGTATGTGTAATTCTTTTTCATGACTGTATATTGTAATGATCAACTACAGTTAAGACATCAGATACTTAAATAATGTGCATGGGCATAAAACTCTATTTTAAGATATTAAGAGTGTAGATTGCATATGATCTATACATAGCTGTTGACATAGATGTTTATGGAAATTAATAATAATATTAATAATAAGACTTGTTGACAAGTTTGGGGTAATTTCTCATTGGCTGGTGGGGTAAGGTGGATTCTTAGAAGAATTCATTTATTTCCTACTGGATGGGTTAGGTCAGGTGAGTTCTTTCACAATGTGGGATATTTGTAAATTGTCCCACTGGAGTAGTGGATAAATGTGTTTCCAACCCTTTAGCTTGTATATAAGTGCATAGAGCTGGACAATTTCAGTGGGTCTTATTTCTTATGTTTTTGTTGTAACATCAGTCTTTAGACATATTAAATGTTATATTTAGATATTATCTGAAAGGAAACATTTGTTTAGATTTTTCATTGGAACTACAAAGTGCTCACTGGACTAAAATTATTATTCAGGGACTAATGTGAATTATTCAGAGGAGTTCTGGACAAAGCCAATATGACATATCAGGACTTTTGGCAGACCTGTACATTTGAAGATCTGAAATTCATTTGGAACATTAGATTCTTTTCGACTTGAATAGAACGTTTTAAGGATTATTTTGGATTCAATTCATAATGATGTAAGTTCCTCTTATGTTTTCATTTTATAACTTTGATAATTAAGTTATTTGTTAAGTTTTACAAAACTTATCGGTTTTGCTTCTTTCTGTTACTTAGTTTATGACCATAGAGTCATAACAATTGATTCAGTCTTCATAAAGTAGTCTATATCCATGAAAGTCCTCATGAAATAGTTTATATCCATACAGTCCCCATGAAGTACTCTAAATTAATTCAGTCTTCATGAAGTGGTCTATATTCATCCAGTATTCATGATGTAGTCCATATCCATTCAGTCCTCATGAAGTAGTCTATATCTTTCAATCTTCATGAATCAGTCTATATATTTCAGTCTTAATGAATAGTCAATATCTTTCAGTCTTCATGAATTAGTCTATATCTTTTAGTCTTCATGATGTCATCGGTATCCATTTAGTCTTCATGAAGTAGTCTATATCTTTCAATCTTTATAAAGTAGTCTATATCCATTCAGTCCCCATGAAGTAGTTTATACCCATTAAGTCTATATGAAGCAGTCTATATCCATTTAGTCTTCATGAAGTAGTCTATATCCATCCAGTATTGAAGAAGTAGTCCATATCCATTCAGTCCTCATGAAGGAGTCTATATTATTCTGTCTTCATGAAATAGTCTATATCTTTTAGTCTTAATGAAGTAGTCTATATTCATTCAGTCTTCATGATGTAGTCTATATCCATTCAGACTTCATAAAGTGTCTTTAGTCATTCAGTATTCCTGATGTAGTCTATATCTTTCAGTTTTCATGAAGTAATCTATATCTTTCAGTCTTCATGGAGTAGTCTATATCCATTCAGTCTTCATTAAGTAACTGAATAGCAACAAAAACAACCTATGGACAAACAGAGAAGTTACTCTCTACAGCATATGGCAAATGGTCATAACTGAAGACAGCATGCCTGCCTTCATACACGTACTTACAGAAGTGATTAAAACTGCTAAAAAATATTAGCATTTAACTGAAACTTTATAAATGTTTATACTGTGAAGAGGGATATAATACAAATTATTCTACCCTTTTCATCTGTTAATTTTGCTCAATTTACATGACGTAAAATCTAAATTTTGCAAAGCTTTCCTAAATTGCAAAAGTTTTGCAAATTTATTCTGGAAGTTATACCATCATATTTGTTATAAATTTTTGTGACCTGGTAATTCAATGCATCCATCACAGGTTGATGTCCTGATATAAGTATTTAAAGGAATTTTCTTTGCCAGTTTTACACATGAACTGCAAAGCATCTAATATATTTTATCATTCATTTCCAGTCAAAGGCGATTTCTTTTCCAGTCTGAATTGAATAAGTATTTTTTTTTTCTTGTCACTGGATGGACCCTCAGTTACAGCACTGCTATCTTTACGAACATTATCACTAGTATCATCTGATATATGATCAACCTGAAGATTGGTTTGTTCACTGTCAATGTGCCTATTGATAGAAACGTCTGCACTCTGACCATTATTAGCAGTATTACTGATAAAATAATGAAAAAGTGGCAGAATTTTAACTGGTTTTGCAATTTAATGCATTATCCCACCAAGCTAGCCTCAGCATCAAACCTGCTCTCTCCTGACCTTTCATTCAGATCTGAGTATTTGACACACAAGAAATATTTGACATGATTCACAACTACACAAGGAAAGCATCCAATGAGAGTGACAACTGGGATTTTTACATGAAAAAAATAGTGCATTATCCATCAAAACTCTGCACAATTCTTATTTTCTGTGAAACTTTGCAAATATAAAATTGGAAATTTTGCAGGAAATCTTAAATTTTCATTTTTTTACACAATCAGGCATCCTAGATGCAACCCAGTGGCAGCCAGGTAAAAAAAATTTGGGCACATAAAACAACATAGTGTATAAATGATAAACATTTTGCTACCCATAAATGTGAGCAATATTTATGTCAGAAATGCACACTTACTAACAAGAGGCCCATGTGGGCCTGAAATCACATATTTGTCCTTAAGCTACCTCGAGTCAAAAGCAAGGACAGTTGGTGTTGTTGTTGTTGTTGTTGTTGTGGGGCTTAACGTCATTTTTCAGCACACGATACATGGCGGCCAGTATTAATGGTGGAGGAAGAAACCGGGAAATCCCCGGAAAGAACCACCGACCCACGAGAAGCTACTGGCAAGCTTTCTCACATATCCACATTCGCCGAATCCTAGACTCGAACCCACACAGACAGAGGTGAGATGGCAGTGATCCGTAACGGAGAGCGCTTTAGACCACTCAGCCACTCAGGGCCCCACAAGGACAGTTGGCAAGAAATCCGAGTTAATATTTTCACAATTTTTCAATTTTTAGTAACATCAGTTACATTTGATGTCAGATTAGCATCACTTATACGAACATAAAAGGTCATTATGTCAAAATGCCTTCTGTCAAATTTGGTCAAATTTTGGTCATTAGTTTTAGAGAAGATGTTTGAAGGCTTTCTACATATAGTAATGGTGGCCATAACTGATGGTGGATCAGCATCATTTCTACAAACTTGAAAGTACTTTTCAGCTGAAATGTTTGCTGCCAAGTTTGATCTAATCCTATCCATTTAAAAAATTGTTAAAGCTACGTTAAAAATCCAAATCACTCACACACACACACTCCTATCCATAGCTTTTTAAGGAGAGGTAATTTTAAGGGTTTCTATTGGCTGCCATACTTTATAAAAAATTTGCATGATCTGTACAAACATCTAAAAGGCCTTCATTTAAGAGTATCCTGTGTCAAACTTGGTCAATTTCTGTCCAGTAGTTGTTTAGAAGTTGTTTAAATATTTGTGTATTCCCAGTAATGGCAGCCATATTTCATAGTGGATCAACATCACTTGTAAAAAAAAAAAAATGAAAGCATGATGCTGTTTGTCAAATTTTGTCAAATTCTGTTCAGTGGTATTTAAGAAGAAAGTCATTTTAAGAGTTTTATTTTTTTGCAGTGGTGACCATATTTGATGGCAGATCAGCAACATTTGAATAATCTTGAAAGGGCTTCTTGCCAGGATGCCCTCTGCCAAGTTTGTTTGAAAATGATCCGGTGGTCTTTCTACAGATCTCAAATGCATTCTCAGATTTGCTCTTTTGCCACTTATTGTTGTGAATGTATGTTCTTACCTGCCAGATGGTAACTATCAATAACATAGCATGTGCCAGTAGCTAATGCAATCTTCTCATAACCTTTATATGACATCACTGTCATGAGTGTTAACAGCATGGCTACAAACTTGTCTTATTTGTTTACAAGTCACACAGCTTTTTAAGGCAATCGGAAAACTATTTCAGCAATAGGTGTCATTTATACACATACTTTTAAATAACAATTATTCACTTAATTTTGCATCTTGTCAGTCAAAATTCTTTGCAACATTATAATATAAATGCCCTAAGAAATACATATGAGAAAATCAGTGCTGGAGTTTGTCAACATATTTATATGAGGCCAACCAAGAGGTAAAATGGATTGAATGTCACTTGCTATGATGTTACACTGAAAACACTGCAAAGTGGGAAAAAAATGCAACTTCCCTTTGCACTGGTAATAATTAGACCCGATATCCATTTTTGACCCAACAACCAGTACTACCAGTCTGCCATAATAAAAGTCCATAGTGATTGATAATTTTTGTCTGGAAGTTTTGTGTTGATAACTACAGTGCAAGTTTACTCAAAAAATAAGGCTTTAACAGACTTTAGTAAAACTACTTTAGTGTTAAAATTAGAACAACAATTAATATTAAGATCAGTAAAGTTGTCTACATTTATGTACAGTACAGTTCACACAATTTTTGAAACCCTATTCATCGTGGTGGGTGACCTGATCCCCTCCACTTTCACTCCATTGTGGAGGGATAAATACCTACAAATTGCCACCTCTCCATCGACAGGTATGCTGATGGCAGCTCCACTGTGGAGGGGCTGTTTGACATTACTGATTGACATTTGAGTTGCCAATGAATGCAGACCAACCATGGAAAGACTGCGACATCAAGAGCGATTTACAACCAGATACCATTTTGAAGAATTAGTCATCATTATTTCAATCATATATTTAGACAAGAAAACATTATTTCAAAAGTCTTTATATTCAGTACATGTATATTTAGAGAATCTTGATCAACTTCTTTGGCATTAATTTTGGCTTTTATTCAAAGAAATACTGAATTAATGAGAAGCACAAATTGATGAACTTTCCTTGAAAAGCATAAATTTATCTTCCTATAACAAATTAAAAGTAATCCTCTAGATATGGACAATTAAATTCCAAACTGACAACCAGCTTTGCTTAAAATAACCAAACAAACTTAAAACACTGAAGCACAAACAACATGCTTAGTCCTTAAGCAGTAATGGTACATCTGCAAGGCTGAATATAGATAACTTTGAACTTGTTATATTTGGACTGCATGTGTACTGTAAGGGACTGATCATTTGATGTATGGGGCTAGAATGTTCCTTCTGAGAGGGTTATTTTCTTCCTTTCATCACAAGATAAACTTGTTTCAAGAAAAATAAGGAACAGAATAAAATTAGAACAAGGCAATTTTGTTTTGAAGCATTTACCCTATTCCCCACCACCACCATTTGACAATTAAAAGGTCTCTCCCTAATAAAGACTTGACTTCAGTAGATAAAACCACTGTCAACACTGTTATCAAATATTAACAAAGTATAGCATCAAAAGATGATGTCAATTTCAGCTTGGGAAAGGTGTGTTTTTATTGTACAAAGATATCTGCCTTGGCGCATTGTAAGAGCCTAATCATTAACAATTAACAACAAAAGTTTGACAATTGTTCAAAAATAAATCTGAATTCAGCCGAAATAAATAATACTGTGGAAAAGTGTCAAATCTCAGATGTTCTGAGATTTTAATTTCAAACAAATTTTGGGTATTCTGCATGTATTGATAAACATTTCACATGTATTTTACACGCTCATTTTTGTAAGAGGAAAATATAAAAAATTTTATCATCCCAGAAAAATAGTAAATCATATGGAAATGATGCATCAATAACCTAACTGCAATATTGATCCATTTCTTATCATTAATTCCACACAGATATTGTTACTGTTTGAACATTTGGTTACTGTGAGAGAAAAAAGTAAACTAATTTCTTTGAATAGTGTTTGGCATGTTTCTGTATATGGCATATTGCTTTACAGCCATGGTCAACCCTCGAAAATTGCAGCCATGAGTAACTCACAATTTGTTATGATAACTCGCTAGCCAAAGAACGCCAACAATGATGGGGGGGAGGGACAGGGGACAGGGATGAGGGAAAGACGATGACAACTGTCAACATCGAATATATATAACAGGTTCAGGTAAACAAAAAAAAACTGACATTACATATTTGTCTTTGTTTTAATAATAATAAACACTTCGGTTTTATTACTTCTTTTTTTAACATAATAATCACAGTTATTATAAAAACAATTTACCTAACCTATAAATCAGCCACTGCAAGCTTGCACTTATGTCCGCCTATGTAACGTTTACCTGAAGCCTTGAAGTACCACTTGTCGATGGCTTGACTGGGATCTTAAATTTCAGCCAGTGGTCCATTAACAACCAGTTGTAGCAGATCACACAGGGTGGAAGTGTCTAGAGCCAAAACAAATCCTACAGAAACTAACGCACAGCATGATGTCTGAGTGGGACTGGGTGCTTGCTGCTGACGCAATCAACTCTTCTAAATCTGAACTGATCCGAATATTGCTGAGTTACTTAGGAACAGAGGTGCAGTTGACAATACACCGAAAGGGGTGGGTATGTATGCGCAGAATATGCCTCTATGCATGCCTCTTGCCCATGCATAGCACGCATTCAAGACGGTATAAGAACATTATTATTGTTATTCTAATTCTATGTTCTCAGCAATCACAACTCGCATCTAAACTGAAAACACTAGTTAAATTGATTGCAAGTAAATAAAAAATTTTTTTTTAAGTAGATAGAAAATCACAATTTTTTTTTAAAAATATCGCCGTGTGATAGCCTACTTGTTATTTTCTGAGCTCACAAATGACATTTTTCCACTCGCAAATTGCAAGCTTGCGAGTGGGATTTTCGAGGGTTGGCTATGGTTACTATGGCAGAGTAGGTAAAGTGTGTGACATGCATGCATGCGCATGTGCATGCACACACACACACACACACACACAAACAGAACAAGGTTGTTGACAATCACTAACATAAATAAGGTACGTTGGTAGGCAAACTCTGAAGATCATGTGCTATAAACACCCTCAGCAGTTATGTTAAAAATTGGTTATGGGAAGACATCACTGGCTGCTGACACATGCTGTATTACTTCTAGTTACCAACTAGCTGGGAAGAACATCACTGGTCACAATTCATAACTCTAAGTTGCAAATGAGTCAATCAGACAACACAATCAAAATCCCAAGCGAGAATAAGCTGAAAACAGCAATTATTGATGCACCATGGATGATGCACACTGAACCATACCAAAAGCTCATAATGAAAATATACTGATTACTACTCCGTTATCAAGATATTTGTATCAGCCCATACTTACAAAAAGATCAGCATGAGGATCTTGATTTGATATATAGACAAAGAAAGCACCATCACTGTGTTCACTAGCAACTTCATTAAATTTCCCTATGCTTGTCAGCTTTCTGACTGCTGGCCTGTCAGAAAACAAGGTAAAATACTCATAACTGTGATCAATTAGAAATGAACATTTCAAGTATTGTATATCCAGTTAAGTATAATTACAAAACACAGAACACAATTAATTATATAAATATCCTTTCTCTTTCCAAAGCAAGAATTTATGATTACGTTCAATAAGATATTTACACAGGTAGCTACATGGCTGAAAACAGTAGATGAGACGGAAAGCAATGCCTTATTGCAAGAACCCTCCAGGACTGGAGTTTGTAAAAAACCTATAAAACATTTCAGCTTGTGTCTGACATTTTAGTTTATGCCCCATCATCAAAGTATTCAAAAAACAGAAGTCTTGGAGGGTTGAAATGATATTAATTTACATAAAATCAGATAGAAAGGGCACAACTCCACAGCTACAATTAGTCACAATCTTTAATGATTCAAGGAAGAGAGCTACAACAGGATATAATCAGTTATGTCAATTTGAGTTGCCTCCCTTAACATAAACTTCGCCTGAAGGCCCAATAACTTGTTATTAAATTTAGTATGACCATACAGTTTTGTTACCACAGTAGAACTTGTCTTCAAAGACTTTACTTTCTGCCAACAAATTATGATCTCTCAAGACTGGTAGTCTCTCATAATGGGTCATAACACTATATAATCAACAATCTGCATTAGTGATCTGGTCTCTCATGATCAGTGTTTTCTGATAGCTGTCCTTTGTGGCAGGTTTATTATAATATCAGTAATATAAACAATAGTATATATAGTAAAAGAGAAAGGATACTAAACCATAGGAATGGAGGAATTCAAACCCCCAAAAACACACAGATCACATAAAATAAATAATATAGCTTTTTATCACTAGGAAAAAATCTGATGCCAAAGATTACAAGTATGACAGACTGATAAATAAGCATGCATGACAGTAAGTTCTGTTATATAAAAATTATAACAGAGGATAACTCTAAAGTTAAACACTTCTGCCTGACGATATCAAAACTGTATCTTTTGCTTATGAATTATACTGCTTTGTAAAAACAATTAAAGTCAGTGAACTTACCCGTTAACTCGATGAACAAATTCAAGAATATCTTCTTTTGTCCTATCACTATGATGTGTATAATTTCTTTCATTGGAAAAGCTGAAATTAGACAAGTGTATAAATCTAAAACAATAGTGACTGAAATTGCCCTTCTTTTCCAATATTTTTGGATAAATAATATGCATACATTGGGGTTTTAAAGTCCATGACATAAATCATTTCCTCAGGCAACTGTTCTCATACTCATTAAGTAATCAGTTTGACAATCAGATGTATTTGCTTCATAAAAATCTGTCCTGTTTCTATATTTACACTCTGTAATCAACAATCTTTACATAACATGCTCTTGAATTTCGTTAACAACCATAAATATTCCATGCCTAGAAGTATAACCCTCCCTAATTATAACAGGGTAGTTGGGATCCCTAACTGCCTGCCACATTATGCACCTAACTGCAGTATAGCAAGAATTATCGAAAACTCTATGAATGCACATATGTGTGTAAAGGAATGAAATATATATATGTAGCATTGAGTTTGGTTTATGTAAGCAGGACATAATCTTTTTTACATCACAGTATCTGAACATTTAGTTTTTGTCAAATAATAACATTTTAATAAGGAAATAAAGATATAATACTACAGGCTTCGTGTTGTTTACTTTCAACTGATATTGTAATGCATGTTAAAGACCAACTCAAGTAAATGGCCCCCATGGGTGGCCAAGTGGTCTAAGGTATTTGCCTTTACAGATCACACATCTATATGTAGGTTCAAGTCTCAGTTTTGCCAACACAGCTATGTAAGAAAGCTTGCCAATAGCTTGTTGTGGGTCAGCGGTCTTCCTCCACCAGTAATAATGGCTGTCATGTACAGTCTATCATGGACTGAAAAATGGCATTAAAACCAACAAAACAAAACCAATTCAAGTACAAAGATTTCATTTGTTTTAATGGTCCGCAGAGGCACAGATGAGAGCTCCAAACCAGAACTACTTTGCAGGATTGCCCAGAAAACAGCAGCAATAACAAGGTTGAAACCAATATGGAAAGATACCAACATTGCTTTTGGTTCCAAAATAAGGTTGATGCACTCGATTGCTATATCCATGATTCTGTATGCTTGTGAAACATGGACGCTCACATCAGATCTACCAAGAAGGATTCAAACCTTCAAAATTAGATACTACCGCAAGATCTTGGGCATCTCATACATTGACCATGTAACCAATGAAGAAGTCCACAACAGGATCCAATGAGCCATCAGATCCTATGAAGACCTCTTAACCACTGTAAAAAAGCGCAAACTGAAGTTATATGGTCATGTCTCAAGATCATTTGGACTGGCAAAAACAATCTTGCAAGGCACAGTGCGAGGGTACAGAAGAAGAGGCATACAGAAAAAGAGGTGGGAAGACAACATTAAGGAGTGAACAGGCATGGTATTTGGAGATTCCCAAAGGGGAGTAGAAAACAGGGAAAGATGGAAAGAATTGGTTGTAAAGTCAACTGTGGTGCCCCAATGACCTCTTGGGTTAAGGGATTGATGATGATGATGATGATGATGATGATGATGAGAGGCACTGCAAGTACAATGGTTTTATTTTGTCTCTGGTCCACAGAGGCACTACATCTTCAATGGTTTCATTTCTGTCAATGATCCAAAGTGGCACTGCAAATACAATGGTTTCATTTTTGTCAATGGTCCACGGTGCCACTGCAAGTGCAATGGTTTTTATTTTTGTCTCTGGTCCACAGTGGCACCACATCTTCAATGGTTTCATATTTGTCAATGGTCCACAGAGCCACTGCAAGTGCTATGGTTTCATTTTTGTCAATGGTCCACAATGGCACCACATCTTCAATGGTTTCATTTTTGTCAATGGTCCATAGTGGCACTGCAAGTACAATAGTTTCATTTCTATCAATTGTCCACAGCAGCACTGCAAGTGCAATGATTTCCTTTTTGTCAATTGTTGACAGTGGCACTGCATTCTATCCAGAGTCATGTTATGAGGATGGACGTTATATGAGAAACCTTTACCTGTACCAAGGTTCATTTCACTATGTATGTAGGTAAGTGCACATAAAACAAGAGCGTAATCAATAAAAACTTAGTCTGTCTCACTTTCACTAGCTCCAGAAACCATTGTAAACATTATCATGCTGGAAATAAAATCAGATTTAAGTATCTTCACCTCTTTTCTCATTGACTGATTTTTAGCAATAATTTGAACCTTTAATCAATTTAAAATGTGACATTTGAACTATTAACTGGACTTACATTGCCAGTATTGTGCTGATATATTGTGCAACAACCTAACTACCCACCCACCCATCCACCCAACTCACCTACCATCTGTTTTTTTCAAATGATTGTTCTTGTAATCTCCTTAAATAGCTGTTATCATTGTCCGCCCCTGAAGCCTGATTTTACTGGGTGAAAGTCACTGTCTTTTATTAATCTTTTAGTAATTTTAGTAATCCTGGAGTGACAGCCAGCAGTACATAGTTCAGGCATCCATAATTACCTTGACTAACCACCAAAGGAGAGGCCTCTGATGAAAACATTGCAGCATACAGTTCACTTACATAACTTCTATACTCATTCAAAGTACAAAACATGGTTAAGGTGTCATGGTAACATATCACAACATGCAATGTACAATCACTTTAGTGGAATACTGACCACTGAATAAACACATTTATTCCTACTTTCAAAATCACTGATCAGAAAGGGCTTTCTGAGTCAGCTTGGATGTATACTGATCTAGCATGGATGAATCAATATAAAATATAGGTCACAGTGATCATCTTTGATTTTAAAGGAGTAGCTGCAAGAGAAGCATCCAATCATCAAGTTTCATGATTGGATGATTGGAACATAAATATCACACAAGAATGAACTGTTAACACAAAATTTGGCAAATGTCATTGGGCTCAATACAGGTCAGCATGACCTGTTTTGGCAAAAAGGACTAAGAACTTACACATTATCATCAATTTCACATGACTAACACCAACAATGCCTGAAAACTAAACATCAGTCAAAATTTAATCCAAGTCAGTAAAGTGTACAGTATGATCCATAATGAGCTACTACAGAAATCAGGGAATTGTGTTCATAAAGAGGCATCCACAAGTTTCATGATTCTGTATAGGTCAGCATGCACAGAACGCGCAAAAAGCTGTGGTCATAAGCTAAATGCAACAACTTAACATAAGCCAGTAAAATATGAAACACAGGTCACAGTGACCATAGTATGGATATGTTACTTCAAGAGATGTATAGACTCACAAAGCTTAATGATTATAGCATGAACAGCAAAACCAAAGTTTGAAAACTGGATCAATGATCTACCTTTAAGCCATTGGTATGGTGTAGTGCTCAACTACAAGTAAAAGTGTAGACCTAATAGGGATACAATCACCTAATTTGATGATTCTAGCAGTGCTCAAGACTGAAATAAAGTCAGCATGACATCAAATATAGGCCACACTAAGCTACTTTAGTGATGACTGTAGTATTCATCAAGATGCATCCCCTCACCAACTATATATATATATATATATATATATATATGCAATAAACTGACAACGAACAGTGCAAAACTAGTATCTAACTAGCCTGAGTGCTTTCGACTCTTAATGAGTCTTTTTCAAAGGCATATACAAAACATAGACAAGACAAACAAATAAAACAGAAAAACTGTAGTGTTTGCAAGACTTTACATGGCTGTTTCTACAGAAATTAAACCTTTAAATGTATTATGTTTCAACTAGTTTATATCAACTTGTTGCGGATTCTGGAAAATATTTGTATTAACCTAGAAATCGATGAGCCATAACGACATCTGTTATTTTGTGTCTGGATTAAAAGGGTTAATGTGAATCATTTGTGTCCATACTGGGGTCAATTCCGGCAGAACAGTCACCCTCAAGTCTGTCATTTCAACTAAGTATTCTCCAAAAAAGCAAAGCTCACTTTGCCTTGCATTCATTTTATGCCATTCCTCCTATTCCCCCTCCCCTTTTCAATAGAATGCATTAAAAATCAAAGTAAATGTGGACTTTTGTAATAATTTTCCCAAAAGGAGAGGAAGATGGAAAATTAGAAAAATGAGCTGTATGTTCTGGTGCTAATTTAATTATTATAAATAGCAGGAATTATATGATTCTTAATGAGTGAACAAATGTTATATCCCATTTGGAAGCGAATTACGTTTAATCAGATGCATCTTGATCCATTATTGACTTATCACTTTATCCAATATTTCATCCTATAAACAGCTGAAAAGAGGACTTCTACTATGGAAAGTCTTGTAAATTTTTTTACTGCCATCTATTTTCAAAATGGCCGTTTTACATTCAAAAGTTTTATAAAATTTTAATATTTCATCAGTAATTTATTCATCTGACATGAAAATATGCAAAAACAAAAAAAATCCCCATTGTTTAAAATGACAATTTTATCAATTTATTTTGGCCATTGGGGTGGAAGGTGGTTGAAATTTAATTAAAGTTTTTTATCCTACAAGTATATAGTATTATTAAATAAAACTGGATGACTAAGAGATATATTAACAAAGTACTTGTCACTATAGCCCATTATTTCTGGAATAGCTTTATTTAAGAACTGTATTATTGGCTGAAGAAGACAGATTTGGGAATTAACAAGTAACTCACAATTTTATTGTAGGAAATCCTCTGACATCAAATTCTGATGCTACATGTGAGAACTGAGTACAGTCTAACTTGGCTACCTGAACCTCAGTGTGCTTGAGTGCCAGTGCCACCTGCTGGAAGATTGGCTCCAACTTTTTGCAGTGACCACACCATGGGGCATAGAACTGTAAATAATCAATTAATAATCAACCTTTCAATGAATGAAAATGTGTTTGAAATGTGTAATTTAATTAATTTAGCATTTATAAAGTTACAACATAGCATTAAATTCTGGTGCCATTACATCCTCTTGCAACCTATTGTCATATGGGGTAGTGTTGTCAACAATTTCTCTGGATGTTTTTTTTTTTAAAAATCTATAAGAATGTGGTTAACAATACTATACCACACTGACTCACATATAAGTCAGAGCCAACTGCAAACTGCATAAAACTAGACTTGTCAACACATAAAGCACTGACAGATAATGGTCAATGCAGTTTTTTAATCAGTAGAACCAACAATATGGATCCTGATCTATTGGTGCAGTATGTCATGGCAGATCAGTGTCTATGTTGTTTGCATTTGGATCAACTTACAAACAAGTATATCTGGGCTCTCAATTAGGATTTTTTTCACAAATTTCGTAATCAACAAAATAACATTTTTACTGCTACTGCCTAAATTTCACTGGTCCTGCAAAAATGAAATGGAAGCCAGTTCAGCTTCAACATATATCATTTAGTAACATCAACTTAAAACAATAACAACTGTGTTTCAGCAACAAGACTCACAATATGATGAAAGTTAATATTCATTTCTGTAGATCTAGGTCCATAAAGCCTTGTCTCTGGCCTCTGTTTCTTGGTCCAGCAGCATGCAACAACTTGATTGCATCACTTGGGTTATAATCCCTGATGTCTGGCAAATTACAGAACACCATCATTACATCCAATATTGCAGCTGGTCCTAGTAAACTGCAAAACTGATTTTAAAATTTTTCGTTTCACAGAACCCCTGTTCAGCATCAGCAGATTGACGATTGTGTCAGACTGAGGTCTATTAGTCCCAAAATGTTAGCAAGCTTCTGGCTATAATTCTGGTGGACTGTCTACCACTTCAAGTTACAAACATTTCCACAGCTGAAAAAACATCATCTAATTTCTGCTATTTGAATGGTAGCTGCACATCTCACAAATACTTCCACATATTTACTTCTACATGTCACTTTACAATACATTAAATGTTTATCAATAATGATATCAATATTAAAAGATATTGTTCAGTACAAAAAGATATTGTTCTGTAGAATTCTAGATCATTTGTAGAGTAAGTGAACGTAACCTTTTCTCATACAAAGACTGCATCTTTTGTTATCATGAGTAATAAAGTCAGTGGTAGGGGGCAACACAACACACCAGTTCCACGCGTGCAGTTTTGGCAGTAATCAGACTAATTTACTTGATGGCTGACTGAAAGGTTTAACACCTGTCCATTTGCATTGCAAGCATTTATTGTACCTCAAGAAATGCAGGATGTTGGTAGGTACTCAATTAACACAATAAACAGATCAATTATACTGAATGGTATTGCCAACTCATGAGCAATTCTTAATTGTTATGATAGTGACTGGTGGTAATTTTCACAGCTCCAACGGATTAGTGAGGCTGGGTTTTAGTGATCCATTGGCAAAATCATTAACTGTTGCCATTCGTCTTCATCTGTACAATGGACCAATTGATGAAACAAGTGACAGAAAAAGAAGATATAGCAGACAGGGGACAGTAACAATGATGCTAGAAGACCTGAATTATGCAGACATGCTAGTCTTCCTTCAAGCCAACACAAGGACATTTTAACAAAAAAGAGACTTTCAGGCACAAAAAGCAACTAGACCTGTCTCAATGTAACAAGACAAAACACAATTCATGAAGGTCAACCCTAGGGTCTATCAGCCTGTTAAAATGAATGAAAACCACTGCAAGAGGCAGAAGAATTCACCCATTTAGGTGGCAAGGTGTCAATAAATGGTGTTATTGAGTGGGAAGTGAATGCATGAACCAGTAAAACAAACCAGGTCTTTGCCATGTTACAAACTATCTGGAAGTTAACAAACCTAAGCATGGTGAAAAAGTTAAAAATCTTTAAAAATATAATATCCTCAGTGTGTTGTTATATGGTTCTCAGTGTTGGAAAAATTAACAAAACTAGTTAGAAACACTCCCTGTCAAATGCTGCTGAGAATCAGAAGAATTTTCTGACCCAACACCATTCTGAAAGAAGAACTGCAAAGAAAAGCTGGAGTTAAAACAACTGCATCACAGATTAAATCAAGACAATGGAGATGGCTGGGGCATATGTACAAATGCCACCTACTGCATTCCAGGGGTAGCCCTTCTACAGACACTGTCGGGCAAGACAAAATAAGAAAAACACATGGTGATGGACAACAGAAAAATACCTCAAAAGCAGTGGCCTGACTTTAGAACAGTACCATGGGTGGTGACTGACTGGCAGCAGTGGAGCTCCTCCAACATCACCTCAAGCATAGCCAGCACTGAGAGGACTGAGCGACAGTGAGTGATATTACAAAATGTAAAGTATTTCAAATACTGAATACACCAAAATAAAGAAAGACACATGTCAGACTGAACTAAGTATTCAGGATAACTTGTTTCATAAAGGTCTCATTTTCTTCAAAATTCACATGTCAAACATGAACATGTTTTTATTTATGAAGATGTCAAACTGGATTCTTTTGGAGATAAAGATATCTACAATACATATCTTTATCTTTAAATCTTCCAGTTTACTGGCTAAAAGTATGAACCCAACCCCCACCCTAATTCATTACCAAAGTAGTTTATTTTAAATTTTTAGCCCGTGTACAACAGGTAAGTTTTCTAAAGATGCCACCTTTTCAGGGAAGGAGGGAGAGATCGAGGGAGGGAGGGAGGTAGGGAGGGATGGATGGATGGATCGATAGATAGATGATAAACACCTGTAAGTAACTATGACTCTACATTACTTCTGAAGAAACAAAAACCTATTTCTTTCAAAGTAGATATATGGTTCATGTCATACATGTATAACTTTGAGCTTCTCTTTCAGGGCAACAGCAACTTAATAATGACTACAAGAGATGCATAAATTTCAGGTTGCAGAACCCTTTTGTTTTTCCAGGATAGGTTGATTTTGAGAAATGGATTCTTCATTTTGCTAAAACTGGTCAATTTTCTGTTTGTGTTACTCAAAAGATACTATTTTAACTGCAAACTGGGGGGTGGGATGGCCACTAATTTAGCTGCAAACTGGGGTGGGTGGGGAAGGTCATAACCAAAAGTTAGCCCGTCTGAAATAGATCTGTTCTTACTATTATTTCTTACTATTATACAATAATACCTCTCTTATGAGAATTCTCCAAGTTAAAGTGAAAGTTGTATGTCTCAAATTAACAAAGGATTTGCTTCATGATTTACAACTGATACAAACCTCTACAAGCCAGGATCCCTCTTTCCATTGATCCAAAAATCTGGAACAAAATTAAAAAGTCTACAATTACTTTGATAGAACTCTTAAATTAAGCACTGTCAAGTAAAATACATCAAGCATGGATTTGTCAGCAAACTTAAGTTAATCAGGATGATGGGATTATTAAGAATGTGCTCATCATTAAACATAGTTTATCATCAAACATGGTCTTACTATCAGACATGAACTTTATCATGTGATGGGTTTATCATCAAGCATGGACTTGTTATCAAGAATGGAATTATCACAAAGGAAGGACTTAACATCAAGCATAGTTTATCTTCAGACATGGACTTATCATGAAACATTGGCTTATTATCAATCATGGGGCTTATCATCAAAAATATACTAGCATGTGTTTATCATTAACCACTGTCTTATCATTAAGCATGAGTTTATCATCAAACGTTAGATGATCATAAACCCTGGGCTTATCATCAAGCCTTGACTTATCATCAAGCATATTATCAATCCTGGGGCTTATCATCAAACATATACTAGCATGTGTTTATCATTAACCACTGTCTTATCATTAAGCATGAGTTTATCATCAAACGTTAGATGATCATAAACCCTGGGCTTATCATCAAGCCTTGACTTATCATCAAGCATATTATCAATCCTGGGGCTTATCATCAAACATATACTAGCATGTGTTTATCATTAACCACTGTCTTATCATTAAGCATGAGTTTATCATCAAACGTTAGATGATCATAAACCCTGGGCTTATCATCAAGCCTTGACTTATCATCAAGCATATTATCAATCCTGGGGCTTATCATCAAACATATACTAGCATGGGTTTATCATTAACCACTGTCTTACCATTAAGCACAATAAGCTACTTATACTTTGCGTATGTAATGAAGTAGGAAAAATATCAGTCTGTATAAGTACAATATAAGTGAAAACATATTTACTTGCGCATCACCTACATTTCTCTCATACAAAGAAGCCACCTATATGTGGTATAAGCCATTTGTGATAAGGACTTTTGTTCGAATAAAGCAGAGCAGATTCAAACAAAATTGTTTTGCTTTTATCAATGAAGTATAAGAGAAATATGTTCATGGACCTTGTTATTGTCTGCTTCACAGTTTACTGCAAAATATAAACCATGTCCAAGAAATGGTGCTACAATGGACTCTTTAAATAAAAACTAACAGCTCCCCAACAGATTTACTGAATTTAACTGGAGTTATATCAAATAATGAGAAATTCTGAATCTCTTATTTAAATTGATTTAAGAATTTAAAAAGTTTGAAAGATTTCAACACTGATGCACCTTATGTATCAAAATTAGAGTAAAGCATCATGTATGTCTGTATATGTGTGTCATCAGGGACTTGCACATGTATGTCTATCTGTGTAATCAAGGACTTGTACATCTCTATGTGTGTAATCAGGGATTTGTATATATATGTCTGTATATGTGTGAAATCAGGGACTTGCACATTTATGTCTGTGTATCTGTGTAATCATGGACTTGTACATCTCTATGTGTGTAATCAGGGACTTGTATATATATATATATATATATATATATATATATATATATATATGTGTCTGTATATGTGTGAAATCGGGACTTGTACATGT